>JAHIAM010004469.1:0-77707 GCA_021605205.1 Aegilops longissima | reverse complement strand
CACGCATGATAGCTCATTTCGAGAACACTTTTTAAAATAATTACCATATTACAAGTTTATTATTTTTCCTGGAAACTTGGTCACATATAATGACGAGGGTTTTCCAATTTTTTTAATTTTTTGAATTTTTTATGTCCGTTTCAAAATGCGGTCAAAATGGCGGGTTTGACCGTTCCTAGCTAGTGGTTGAACTTGGAAAACTTTTGGTATTTCTATGATAAAATAGATACTTATGTACCTAGAAATGATTTTTGGAAAAAATAAATAGCAAACTA
Source organism: Aegilops longissima (assembly GCA_021605205.1). Lineage (NCBI taxonomy): Eukaryota > Viridiplantae > Streptophyta > Magnoliopsida > Poales > Poaceae > Aegilops > Aegilops longissima. The sequence continues at coordinate 77,432 of JAHIAM010004469.1, read as the reverse complement.
TGAGGCAACTGCAGTTCAAATTTGACCCGTTTCCAACTGAATCGGCGACAATTTGTCTTTTTCACCAGAGGTGGGTGAAAACTTTTTACACCCAACCATTTTTTAAATTGTGCATTAAACATGGCCTAGTATTTTATAAAATTGATTAGGTCCATTTTTGCAACAATTATTTGGTAGTTCCTTCACAAAAAAACCTCCTTTTGGGCACTTGGAAAATGGAAAATGAATTTTCCGTGCAAAGAAAATGAAAACTCCTTTAGGCAACATTGTTTGGAATTCCAAGATGCACCCTTGTGCACTATATGAGGTCATTTGAACAAACTATGCCATGAATGTGGCCATAAGATTGATCATTTGGCTTGAAAGCCATGAATCTTCACGCATGATAGCTCATTTCTGAGAACACTTTTTTAAAATAATTACCTTATTACAAGTTTATTATTTTTCCTGGAAAACTTGGCCACATATAATAACACAATGCGAAGGTTTTCCAATTTTTTGATTTTTTTTTGAATTTTTATGCCCGTTCCAAAATGTGGTCAAAACGGCGTGCTTGACCGTTCCTAGCTAGTGGTTGAATCTTGGAAAACTTTTGGTATTTCTATGATAAAATAGATACTTATGTACCTAGAAATGATTTTTGGAAAAATAAATAGCAAACTATGAGGCAGCTGCAGTTCAAATTTGACCCGCTTCCAACTAGATCGTGGCAATTTGTCTTTTTCACCAGAGGTGGATCAAAACTTTTTACACCCAACCATTTTGTCAATTGTGCATTAAACATGGCCTAGTATTTTATAAAATTGATTAGGTCCATTTTTGCAACAATTATTTTGTAGTTCCTTCACAAAAAAACCTCCTTTTGGGCACTCGGAAAATGGAAAATGAATTTTCCGTGCAAAGAAAATGAAAAATCCCTTAGGAAACATTGTTTGGAATTCCAAGATGCACCCTTGTGCACTATATGAGGTCATTTGAACAAACTATGCCATGAATGTGGCCATAAGATTGATCATTTGGCTTGAAAGCCATGAACCTTCACGCATGATAGCTCATTTCTGAGAACACTTTTTGAAATTAATTACCGTATTATAAGTTTATTATTTTTCCTGGAAGCTTGGTCACATATAATGACACAATGCGAAGGTTGTCCAATTTTTTGATATTTTTTGAATTTTTTATGCCCGTTTCAAAATGCGGTCAAAACGGCGGGCTTGACCGTTCCTAGCTAGTGGTTGAATCTTGGAAAGTTTTTGGTATTTCTATGATAAAATAGATACTTATGCACCTAGAAATGATTTTTGGAAAAAACAAATAGCAAACTATGAGGCAGATGCAGTTCAAATTTGACCCGTTTCCACCCGAATCGGCGGCAATTTGTCTTTTTCACCAGAGGTGGATCAAAACTTTTTACACCCAACCATTTTGTCAATTGTGCATTAAACATGGCCTAGTATTTTATAAAATTGATTAGGTCCATTTTGCAACAATTATTTGGTAGTTCCTTCACAAAAAACCTCCTTTTGGGCACTTTCGAAAATGGTAAATGAATTTTTCGTGTAAAGAAAATAAAAACTCCCTTAGGCAACATTGTTTGGAATTCCAAGATGCACCCTTGTGCACTATATGAGGTCATTTGAACAAACTATGCCATGAATGTGTCCATAAGATTGATCATTTGGCTTGATAGCCATGAATCTTCATGCATGATAGCTCATTTTTCAGAACATTTTTTTAAAATAATTACCGTATTACAAGTTTATTATTTTTTGCTGGAAACTTGGCCACTTATAATAATACAATGCGAAGGTTTTCCAATTTTTTGAATTTTTTTAAAATTTTTATGCCCGTTTCAAAATGCGGTCAAAACGGCGGGCTTGACCGTTCCTAGCTAGTGGTTGAATCTTGGAAAACATTTGATGTTTCTCTGATTAAATAAATACTTATGTACCTAGAAATGATTTTTGGAAAAAATAAATAGCAAACTATGAGGCAGCTACAGTTCAAATTTGACCCGCTTCCAGCTGGATCAGCGGAAATTTGTCTTTTTAGCAGAGGTGGATAAAATCTTTTGACACTGAACTATTTGGTCATTTGTGCATTAAATATGGCCTAATAGTTTATAAAATTGATTTCATCCAATTTTGCAATAAATATATTGTAGGTCCTTCATAAAAAAAACTCATTTTGGGCACTCGAAAAAGGGAAAATGTTTTTTTTTTGTGAAAAACTCATTTCCGACGACACCTTTTTAAAGATATTTATCTTATTCCATGATGTTATTTTTTTCTGAAAACTTGTTCAAATTTTGGTGACACAATGAGAAGGTTTTAATTTTTTTTTTAAAATTTCTCAAATCATAAAGTAGCTTAAATGGTTTTAACACATTATTTTAAGTCAACTAGGACCAATTTAGATGGTCATAAAATCGTCTCGCATTCGATTGGTCCGTGGACATATCTCATGGATCGTGCATTCAACACCATCGGATGCTCGGGGATCCAACGGCTGTCCTCGACCCATCCACACCAACCCAGAAACCCTAGCTATGTCCTCTGGGTCAATTTCCATCCACCCTCGCCTCATTTCTTTCCCTCGCTCACCCGCGCAAACCCTAGCTCCTCTCGATCCTATCCCCTTCCTCCCGCCAGCTCCACCGATCCTCCCCTCGATCTCTTCGGAGCGGGCGGAGATCAAGACTCCCCCTCCTCCGCCGCACCCATCCCCATCCCCACTCCAAGATCCAATCCAAGCCTCCCCGCCCCCTTCCTTCCACCCTCCCCGCTCCGCTTCTCCGATCCCCCACCCGACCCGCCTCCCGATCCCCAACCGCATCTCACCTCACCTCGCCGCCCGAGAGGGCCGGAGCGGTGTGCGCGCGATGGTGGGGAACGACTGGATCAACAGCTACCTGGAGGCCATCCTAGACACGGGGGGCGCCGCGGGGGACATCTCGGCCGCCTCGTCTTTCGGGGACAGCGATGGGCCAGGCGCGGGCTCCGCGGCGGCGGAGAAGAAGCGGGACAAGCGTCGCTCATGCTGCGGGAGCACGACCGCTTCAACCCGGTGCGCTACTTCGTGGAGGAGGTCATCTCCGGATTCGACGAGACCGACCTCTACAAGACCTTGGTCCGCGTAAGCCTTCCTCGCTGCCCCTCCTCCTCCTCGTGTCTTAGCTAGCTGCTTTCTCCAGATTAGATTAGATTAGCTTAGGTGGTAGCGAGATTTCGAGGCTGCAGTTTATTTCCGGCGATTTATTCTGGATTTTTGTTATATGCATCAGACGTCGGTGATGAGGAGCCCGCAGGAGCGTAACACGCGGATCTGGAACCTCGCCAGGAAGAAGAAGCAGGTATGCCTGCCTCGATTTGCTTGTAAACTTTACTCTCCCCAAATTAGCATTAAGGGTGCAAAACTGTTGGGGGGCAGCTCACTGCTAGTGTAGTTGTTGGTTAGTGCGAGCATTGTTCTATGACAGTTCTTGGTATACTTGTTGAACCGCACAAGTGTGGGCTGCTCCTGCTGGTGTGGTGTTCTTCTGACCTTTGACTAACATGCCTTGGCCCCAGCTGACACTCGTGGTCTTAATGATAACCCACTAGCTAATTGCAAGTGTTGATTTGTTTTTGTGCCCTCTGCTGCTGATCTAGTAGCCCTTGATCCTTATGATTCATGGCACTGGAAGATGAGGTACTCATCATGCTGCATGCCTTGTTGAGGTATTGTTGTGGCTAGCTGCCGGCTGCACGTGAGGGAGGGCCACATGATGCCATTTGCACCATGCTCTTTCACTCTCTCTCTCTCTCTCTCTCTCTCTCTCTCTCTCTGATGAAGATGCTGACAAAGCCATTGTTGCTTACCATCATCGCCATTGGTTTGGTTTGGCTGAATGCTCTGTTTGTCCGTCCACTATACCGCATCTGGCTACTCGGTGAAACAACATCCGCTTTAGCCTTTGTCTGCTTCGTCCTGCCCTGACGACCTGATCCAGTACCATAGTGTTCCTCTTCGCCTTTTTCATCCTGTTGCTGGGACTTATAAGAAAGTGTTACAATTCTTATCTGTCAATTTGTTTTGCAGATTCTGTACTGAACTGTTAATTTGTATGAAAGTTTCTGTACTGCAATGTTTTATTTCTTTGAGGGAAAATGTCTCACAACTTGTGATGTACCCAGGCTGTAGTCTTCCACTATGGATCAATAAGCTTGATTGCCGAGCCTTGCCAGACAGCACATCTGCATGCCATGAAGGTTGCCAAAGAAGCCGACGCGCTTCTCCTGCTGCTACTGCCCCGGCCTTCCTCAACTTGCTCCTGGACAGCTACCGCAGGTGAGACAATTTCCTCCATCTACTGCAGGTAGAACTACTATGTAGTTTGGTTGTGGCAGCAACTGTTGTAGGTTGGGTGAAATCTTAGTTTGCCTGCCTTCAGATAATGAGATGGATATAGCGCATAACATTGCTTCAGACATTTGCAATACATCTCTTAATTTTACATCCATTGGAATAAATTAGATGGGAATATATATGTGGTTTCATAAGCTGGTGCTGCTAGTTGTTATGGGAATATATTCAGCTTCAATGCTAGTTTGTACAAGATTTTTGTTTGCTAGGAAACATGGACATATATTTGTTGGAAATATGCCCTAGAGGCAATAATAAATTAGTTATTATTATATTTTCTTGTTCATGATAATCGTTTACTATCCATGCTATAATTGTATTGATGGGAAACTCAGATACATGTGTGGATACATAAACAACACCATGTCCCTAGTAAGCCTCTAGTTGGCTAGCTCGTTGATCAACAGATGGTTACGGTTTCCTGACCATGGACATTGGATGTCGTTGATAATGGGATCACATCATTTGGAGAATGATGTGATGGACAAGACCCAATCCTAAGCCTAGCACAAAGATCGTAGTTCGTATGCTAAAGCTTTTCTAATGTCAAGTATCATTTCCTTAGACCATGAGATTGTGCAACTCCCGGATACCGTAGGAATGCTTTGGGTGTACCAAACGTCACAATGTAACTGGGTGGCTATAAAGGTGCACTACATGTATCTCCGAAAGTGTCATTGGGTTGGCACGAATCGAGATGGATTTGTCACTCCGTGTGACGGAGAGGTATCTCCGCCACTCGGTAGGACATCCTCATAATGTGGACAATGTGACCAAGGGGTTGATCACGGGATGATGTGTTACGGAACGAGTAAAGAGACTTGCCGTAACGAGATTGAACAATGTATCGGCATACCGACGATCGAATCTCGGCAAGTACAATACCGCTAGACAAAGGGAATTGTATACGGATTGATTGAGTCGTTGACATCATGGTTCATCCGATGAGATCATCGTGGAACATGTGGGAGCCAACATGGGTATCCAGATCCGCTGTTGGTTATTGACCGAGAATGTCTCGGTCATGTTCGCATGATTCCCAACCCGTATGGTCTACACACTTAAGGTTCGATGACGCTTAGGGTTATAATGGAAGTTTGTATGTGGTTACCGAATGTTGTTCGGAGTCCTGGATGAGATCCCGGACGTCACGAGGAGTTCCGGAACGGTCCGGAGGTAAAGATTTATATATGGGAAGTCCTATTTTGGTCACCGGAAAAGTTTTGGGTTTTATCGGTAACGTACCGGGAACACCGGGAGGGTCCCGGGGGTCCATCAAGTGGGGCCACCATCCCTGGAGGGCTGCATGGGCCAAGTGTGGGAGGGGACCAGCCCTAGGTGGGCTGGTGCGCCCCCCTCCCCCCACAAGGGCCCAAGGCGCCTAGGGTTTGGGGGAGGGGGCGCACCCACCTAACTTGGGGGGCGAGTTTCCCCTCTCCCCCCCTTGGCCGCACCCTAGATGGGTTTGGGCTGGCCGCCGCCCCTAGGGGTGGAACCCTAGGTGGGGGCTCAACCCTCCCTCTCCCCCTATATATACTTGAGGGTTTTGGGGCTGCCAACAGATGAGTTTGACCTCTCCCTGGCGCAGCCCTACCTCTCTCCCTTCTCCTCTCCCGCGGTGCTTGGCGAAGCCCTGTAGGATTGCCACGCTCCTCCATCACCACCACGCCGTTGTGCTGCTGCTGGACGGAGTCTTCCTCAACCTCTCCCCCTCTCCTTGCTGGATCAAGGCATGTGAGACGTCACCGGGCTGTACGTGTGTTGAACGCGGAGGTGCCGTCCGTTCGGCACTAGGATCTCCGGTGATTTGGATCACGACGAGTACGACTCCTTCAACCCTGTTCTCTTGAATGCTTCCGCTTAGCGATCTACAAGGGTATGTTGATGCACTCTCCTTACCCTCGTTGTTGGTTTCTCCATAGATAGATCTTGGTGACACATAAGAAAATTTTGAATTTCTGCTACGTTCCCCATCAGTGGTATCAGAGCTATGCCTGTTGCGTAGATTCTTTGCACGAGTAGAACACAAAGTAGTTGTGGGCGTTGATTTTGTTCAATATGCTTACCGTTACTAGTCCAATCTTGTTTCGACGGTATTGTGGGATGAAGCGGCCCGGACCGACCTTACACGTACACTTACGTGAGACAGGTTCCACCGACTGACATGCACTTGGTGCATAAGGTGGCTAGCGGGTGCCAGACTCTCCCACTTTAGTCGGAACGGATTCGATGAAAAGGGTCCTTATGAAGGGTAAATAGCAATTGGCATATCACGTTGTGGTTTTATGAGGTAATAAACGTTTTGCTAGAAACCCATAGCAGCCACGTAAAACATGCAAACAACAATTAGAGGACGTCTAACTTGTTTTTGCAGGGTATGCTATGTGATGTGATATGACCAAGAAGAATGTGATGAATGATATGTGATGTATGATATTGATCATGTTCTTGTAATAGGAATCACGACTTGCATCTCGATTAGTATGACAACCGACAGGAGCCATAGGAGTTGTCTTTATTTATTGTATGACCTGCGTGTCATTGAACGACGCCATGTAATTACTTTACTTTATTGCTAACCGATAGGCATAGTAGTAGAAGTAATAAGTTGGCGATACAACTTCATGGAGACACGATGATGGAGATCATGGTGTCATGCCGGTGACGATGATGATCGTGGAGCCCCGAAGATGGAGATCAAAAGGAGCAATATGATATTGGCCATATCATGTCACTATTTGATTGCATGTGATGTTTGTCATGTTTATACATCTTATTTTCTTAGAATGACGGTAGTAAATAAGATGATCCCTCATTAAAATTTCAAGAAAGTGTTCCCCCTAACCGTGCACCGCTGCGAAAGTTCGTTGTTTCAAGCACCACGTGATGATCGGGTGTGATAGATTCTTACGCTCACATACAACGGATGTAAGCCAGATTTACACACGCAACACACTTAGGTTAACTTGATGAGCCTAGCATGTACAGACATGGCCTCGGAACACAAGAGACCGAAAGGTCGAGCATGAGTCGTATGGTGGATACGATCAACATGAAGATGTTCACCGATGAAGACTAGTCCGTCTCACGTGATGATCGGACACGGCCTAGTTGACTCGGATCATGTAATCACTTAGATGACTAGAGGGATGTCTATCTGAGTGGGAGTTCATGAGATGAACTTAATTATCCTGAACATAGTCAAAAGATCTTTGCAAATTATGTCGTAAGCTCACGCTTTAGTTCCACTGTTTAGATATGTTCCTAGAGAAAATATAGTTGAAAGTTGACAGTAGCGATTATGCGGACAGAAGAAAGCTTATGTCCTTAATGCACCTCGAGTGTGTTGAACCCCAAACGCCGTCTGTGGATGTTGCGAACATCGGACATACACGTTTTGATAACTACGTGATAGTTCAGTTAAATGGTTTAGAGTTGAGGCACCAAGGACATTTTTCGAAATGTCGCGGAACATATGAGATGTTTCAAGGGCTGAAATTGGGATTTCAGGCTCGTGCCCACGTCAAGAGGTATAAGACCTCCGACGATTTTCTTAGCCTGCAAACTAAGGGTGAAAAGCTCAATCGTTGAGCTTGTGCTCAGATTGTCTGAGTGCAACAATCACTTGAATCGAGTGGGAGTTGATCTTCCAGAGATAGTGATGTTTCTCCAAAGTCATTGCCACCAAGCTGCTAGAGCTTCGTGATGAACTATAACAAATCAGGGATAGATATGATGATCCTTGAGATATTCGCGATGTTTGACACCGTGAAAGTAGGAATCAAGAAGGAGCATCAATTGTTGATGGTTGGTAAAACCACTAGTTTCAAGAAGGGCAAGGGCAAGAAGGGATACTTCATGAAACAACAAATCAGTTGCTGCTCTAATGAAGAAACCCAAGGTTGAACCCAAACCCGAGACTAAGTGCTTCTGTAATAAGGGAACAACCACTGGAGCAGAATTACCCTAGATACTTGGTAGATGAGAAGGCTGGCAAGGTCGATAGAAGTATATTGATATACATTAAGTTATTGTGTACTTTACTAGTACTCTGGTAGCACCAGGGTATTAGATACCGTTCGGTTGCTAAGTGTTAGTAACTCAAATAAAAGGATACTGGAATAAACCGAGACTAGCTAAAGGTGAGCTGACGATATGTGTTGGAAGTGTTTCCAAGTTCGATGTGATCAAACATCGCACGCTCCATCTACCATCAAGATTAGTATTAAACCAGAATAATTGTCATTTGGTGTTTGCCTTGAGCATAGACATGATTGGATTATGTCTATCACAATACGGTTATTCATTTAAGGAGAATAATGGTTACTCTATTTATTTGAATAATACCTTCAATGGTCTTGCACCTAAAGGAATGGTTTATTGAATCTCGATCACAGTAATACACATTTTCATACCAAAAGATATAAGATAGTAATGATGGTACCACTTACTTGTGGCACTGCCATGTAAGTCATATTGGTATAAAACGCATGAAGAAGCTCCATGTTGATTCGGTCCATTTTTGCAACAATTATTTGGTAGTTCCTTCACAAAAAAACCTCCTTTTGGGCACTTGGAAAATGGAAAATGAATTTTCCGTGCAAAGAAAATGAAAACTCCTTTAGGCAACATTGTTTGGAATTCCAAGATGCACCCTTGTGCACTATATGAGGTCATTTGAACAAACTATGCCATGAATGTGGCCATAAGATTGATCATTTGGCTTGAAAGCCATGAATCTTCACGCATGATAGCTCATTTCTGAGAACACTTTTTTAAAATAATTACCTTATTACAAGTTTATTATTTTTCCTGGAAACTTGGCCACATATAATAACACAATGCGAAGGTTTTCCAATTTTTTGATTTTTTTTTGAATTTTTATGCCCGTTCCAAAATGTGGTCAAAACGGCGTGCTTGACCGTTCCTAGCTAGTGGTTGAATCTTGGAAAACTTTTGGTATTTCTATGATAAAATAGATACTTATGTACCTAGAAATGATTTTTGGAAAAAATAAATAGCAAACTATGAGGCAGCTGCAGTTCAAATTTGACCCGCTTCCAACTAGATCGGCGGCAATTTGTCTTTTTCACCAGAGGTGGATCAAAACTTTTTACACCCAACCATTTTGTCAATTGTGCATTAAACATGGCCTAGTATTTTATAAAATTGATTAGGTCCATTTTTGCAACAATTATTTTGTAGTTCCTTCACAAAAAAACCTCCTTTTGGGCACTCGGAAAATGGAAAATGAATTTTCCGTGCAAAGAAAATGAAAAATCCCTTAGGAAACATTGTTTGGAATTCCAAGATGCACCCTTGTGCACTATATGAGGTCATTTTAACAAACTATGCCATGAATGTGGCCATAAGATTGATCATTTGGCTTGAAAGCCATGAACCTTCACGCATGATAGCTCATTTCTGAGAACACTTTTTGAAATTAATTACCGTATTATAAGTTTATTATTTTTCCTGGAAGCTTGGTCACATATAATGACACAATGCGAAGGTTGTCCAATTTTTTGATATTTTTTGAATTTTTATGCCTGTTTCAAAATGCGGTCAAAACGGCGGGCTTGACTGCCCTAGCTAGTGGTTGAATCTTGGAAAGTTTTTGGTATTTCTATGATAAAATAGATACTTATGCACCTAGAAATGATTTTTGGAAAAAACAAATAGCAAACTATGAGGCAGATGCAGTTCAAATTTGACCCGTTTCCACCCGAATCGGCGGCAATTTGTCTTTTTCACCAGAGGTGGATCAAAACTTTTTACACCCAACCATTTTGTCAATTGTGCATTAAACATGGCCTAGTATTTTATAAAATTGATTAGGTCCATTTTTGCAACAATTATTTGGTAGTTCCTTCACAAAAAAACCTCCTTTTGGGCACTCAGAAAATGGTAAATGAATTTTCCGTGTAAAGAAAATAAAAACTCCCTTAGGCAACATTGTTTGGAATTCCAAGATGCACCCTTGTGCACTATATGAGGTCATTTGAACAAACTATGCCATGAATGTGTCCATAAGATTGATCATTTGGCTTGATAGCCATGAATCTTCATGCATGATAGCTCATTTTTGAGAACATTTTTTTAAAATAATTACCGTATTACAAGTTTATTATTTTTTGCTGGAAACTTGGCCACTTATAATAATACAATGCGAAGGTTTTCCAATTTTTTGAATTTTTTTAAAAATTTTATGCCCGTTTCAAAATGCGGTCAAAACGGCGGGCTTGACCGTTCCTAGCTAGTGGTTGAATCTTGGAAAACATTTGATGTTTCTCTGATTAAATAAATACTTATGTACCTAGAAATGATTTTTGGAAAAAATAAATAGCAAACTATGAGGCAGCTACAGTTCAAATTTGACCCGCTTCCAGCTGGATCAGCGGAAGTTTGTCTTTTTAGCAGAGGTGGATAAAATCTTTTGACACTGAACTATTTGGTCATTTGTGCATTAAATATGGACTAATAGTTTATAAAATTGATTTCATCCAATTTTGCAATAAATATATTGTAGGTCCTTCATAAAAAAAACTCATTTTGGGCACTCGAAAAAGGGAAAATGTTTTTTTTTTGTGAAAAACTCATTTCATTTACACCTTTTAAAGATATTTATCTTATTCCATGATGTTATTTTTTTCTGAAAACTTGTTCAAATTTTGGTGACACAATGAGAAGGTTTTAATTTTTTTTTTAAAATTTCTCAAATCATAAAGTAGCTTAAATGGTTTTAACACATTATTTTAAGTCAACTAGGACCAATTTAGATGGTCATAAAATCGTACTGCATTCTGATTGGTCCGTGGACATATCTCGCAGATCGTGCATTCAACACCATCGGATGCTCGGGGATCCAACGGCTGTCCTCGACCCATCCACACCAACCCAGAAACCCTAGCTATGTCCTCTGGGTCAATTTCCATCCACCCCGCCTCATTTCTTTCCCTCGCTCACCCGCGCAAACCCTAGCTCCTCTCGATCCTATCCCCTTCCTCCCGCCAGCTCCACCGATCCTCCCCTCGATCTCTTCGGAGCGGGCGGAGATCAAGACTCCCCCTCCTCCGCCGCACCCATCCCCATCCCCACTCCAAGATCCAATCCAAGCCTCCCCGCCCCCTTCCTTCCACCCTCCCCGCTCCGCTTCTCCGATCCCCCACCCGACCCGCCTCCCGATCCCCCACCGCATCTCACCTCACCTCGCCGCCCGAGAGGGCCGGAGCGGTGTGCGCGCGGGCGGCGCAATGGTGGGGAACGACTGGATCAACAGCTACCTGGAGGCCATCCTAGACACGGGGGGCGCCGCGGGGGACATCTCGGCCGCCTCGTCTTTCGGGGGCAGCGATGGGCCAGGCGCGGGCTCCGCGGCGGCGGAGAAGAAGCGGGACAAGCGTCGCTCATGCTGCGGGAGCACGACCGCTTCAACCCGGTGCGCTACTTCGTGGAGGAGGTCATCTCCGGATTCGACGAGACCGACCTCTACAAGACCTTGGTCCGCGTAAGCCTTCCTCGCTGCCCCTCCTCCTCCTCGTGTCTTAGCTAGCTGCTTTCTCCAGATTAGATTAGATTAGCTTAGGTGGTAGCGAGATTTCGAGGCTGCAGTTTATTTCCGGCGATTTATTCTGGATTTTTGTTATATGCATCAGACGTCGGTGATGAGGAGCCCGCAGGAGCGTAACACGCGGATCTGGAACCTCGCCAGGAAGAAGAAGCAGGTATGCCTGCCTCGATTTGCTTGTAAACTTTACTCTCCCAAATTAGCATTAAGGGTGCAAAACTGTTGGGGGCAGCTCACCGCTAGTGTAGTTGTTGGTTAGTGCGAGCATTGTTCTATGACAGTTCTTGGTATACTTGTTGAACCGCACAAGTGTGGGCTGCTCCTGCTGGTGTGGTGTTCTTCCCACCTTTGACTAACATGCCTTGGCCCCACCGACACTCGTGGTCTTAATGATAACCCACTAGCTAATTGCAAGTGTTGATTTGTTTTTGTGCCCTCTGCTGCTGATCTAGTAGCCCTTGATCCTTATGATTCATGGCACTGGAAGATGAGGTACTCATCATGCTGCATGCCTTGTTGAGGTATTGTTGTGGCTAGCTGCCGGCTGCACGTGAGGGAGGGCCACATGATGCCATTTGCACCATGCTCTTTCACTCTCTCTCTCTCTCTCTCTCTCTCTCTCTCTCTCTCTCTCTCTGATGAAGATGCTGACAAAGCCATTGTTGCTTACCATCATCGCCATTGGTTTGGTTTGGCTGAATGCTCTGCTTGTCCGTCCCACTATACCGCATCTCGCTACTCGGTGAAACAACATCCGCTTTAGCCTTTGTCTCGCTTCGTCCTGCCCTCGACGACCTGATCCAGAGCACCATAGTGTTCCTCTTCGCCTTTTTCATCCTGTTGCTGGGACTTATAAGAAAGTGTTACAATTCTTATCTCACAATTTGTTTTGCAGATTCTGTCTTTGAATCGTTAATTTGTATGAAAGTTTCAGACTGCAATGTTTTATTTCTTTGAGGGAAAATGTCTCACAACTTGTGATGTACCCAGGCTGTAGTCTTCCACTATGGATCAATAAGCTTGATTGCCGAGCCTTGCCGACAAAGACATCTGCATGCCATGAAGGTTGCCAAAGAAGCCGACGCTTCTCCTGCTGCTACTGCCCCGGCCTTCCTCAACTTGCTCCTGGACAGCTACCGCAGGTGAGACAATTTCCTCCATCTACTGCAGGTAGAACTACTATGTAGTTTGGTTGTGGCAGCAACTGTTGTAGGTTGGGTGAAATCTTAGTTTGCCTGCCTTCAGATAATGAGATGGATATAGCGCATAACATTGCTTCTGACATTTGCAATACATCTCTTAATTTTACATCCATTGGAATAAATTAGATGGGAATATATATGTGGTTTCATAAGCTGGTGCTGCTAGTTGTTATGGGAATATATTCAGCTTCAATGCTAGTTTGTACAAGATTTTTGTTTGCTAGGAAACATGGACATATATTTGTTGGAAATATGCCCTAGAGGCAATAATAAATTAGTTATTATTATATTTTCTTGTTCATGATAATCGTTTACTATCCATGCTATAATTGTATTGATGGGAAACTCAGATACATGTGTGGATACATAAACAACACCATGTCCCTAGTAAGCCTCTAGTTGGCTAGCTCGTTGATCAACAGATGGTTACGGTTTCCTGACCATGGACATTGGATGTCGTTGATAATGGGATCACATCATTTGGAGAATGATGTGATGGACAAGACCCAATCCTAAGCCTAGCACAAAGATCGTAGTTCGTATGCTAAAGCTTTTCTAATGTCAAGTATCATTTCCTTAGACCATGAGATTGTGCAACTCCCGGATACCGTAGGAATGCTTTGGGTGTACCAAACGTCACAATGTAACTGGGTGGCTATAAAGGTGCACTACAGGTATCTCCGAAAGTGTCTGTTAGGTTGGCACGAATCGAGACTGGGATTTGTCACTCCGTGTGACGGAGAGGTATCTCTGGGCCACTCGGTAGGACATCCTCATAATGTGGACAATGTGACCAAGGGGTTGATCACGGGATGATGTGTTACGGAACGAGTAAAGAGACTTGCCGGTAACGAGATTGAACAATGTATCGGCATACCGACGATCGAATCTCGGGCAAGTACAATACCGCTAGACAAAGGGAATTGTATACGGGATTGATTGAGTCGTTGACATCGTGGTTCATCCGATGAGATCATCGTGGAACATGTGGGAGCCAACATGGGTATCCAGATCCCGCTGTTGGTTATTGACCGGAGAATGTCTCGGTCATGTCTGCATGATTCCCGAACCCGTATGGTCTACACACTTAAGGTTTGATGACGCTAGGGTTATAATGGAAGTTTGTATGTGGTTACCGAATGTTGTTCGGAGTCCTGGATGAGATCCCGGACGTCACGAGGAGTTCCGGAACGGTCCGGAGGTAAAGATTTATATATGGGAAGTCCTATTTTGGTCACCGGAAAAGTTTTGGGTTTTATCGGTAACGTACCGGGAACACCGGGAGGGTCCCGGGGATCCATCAAGTGGGGCCACCATCCCTGGAGGGCTGCATGGGCCAAGTGTGGGAGGGGACCAGCCCTAGGTGGGCTGGTGCGCCCCCCTCCCCCCACAAGGGCCCAAGGCGCCTAGGGTTTGGGGGAGGCGCACCACCTCAACTTGGGGGCGAAGTTTCCCTCTCCCCCTTGGCCGCACCCTAGATGGGTTTGGGCTGGCCGCCGCCCCTAGGGGTGGAACCCTAGGTGGGGGCTCAACCCTCCCTCTCCCCCTATATATACTTGAGGGTTTTGGGGCTGCCAACAGATGAGTTTGACCTCTCCCTGGCGCAGCCCTACCTCTCTCCTTCTCCTCTCTCATGGTGCTTGGCGGCCCTCAGGGATTGCCACGCCTCCATCACCACCACGCCGTTGTGCTGCTGCTGGACGGAGTCTTCCTCAACCTCTCCCCCTCTCCTTGCTGGATCAAGGCATGTGAGACGTCACCGGGCTGTACGTGTGTTGAACGCGGAGGTGCCGTCCGTTCGGCACTAGGATCTCCGGTGATTTGGATCACGACGAGTACGACTCCTTCAACCCTGTTCTCTTGAATGCTTCCGCTTAGCGATCTACAAGGGTATGTTGATGCACTCTCCTTACCCTCGTTGTTGGTTTCTCCATAGATAGATCTTGGTGACACGTAAGAAAATTTTGAATTTCTGCTACGTTCCCCATCAGTGGTATCAGAGCTATGCCTGTTGCGTAGATTCTTTGCACGAGTAGAGCACAAAGTAGTTGTGGGCGTTGATTTTGTTCAATATGCTTACCGTTACTAGTCCAATCTTGTTTCGACGGTATTGTGGGATGAAGCGGCCCGGACCGACCTTACACGTACACTTACGTGAGACAGGTTCCACCGACTGACATGCACTTGGTGCATAAGGTGGCTAGCGGGTGCCAGTATCTCCCACTTTAGTCGGAACGGATTCGATGAAAAGGGTCCTTATGAAGGGTAAATAGCAATTGGCATATCACGTTGTGGTTTTGCGTAGGTAATAAACGTTCTTGCTAGAAACCCATAGCAGCCACGTAAAACATGCAAACAACAATTAGAGGACGTCTAACTTGTTTTTGCAGGGTATGCTATGTGATGTGATATGACCAAGAAGAATGTGATGAATGATATGTGATGTATGATATTGATCATGTTCTTGTAATAGGAATCACGACTTGCATCTCGATTAGTATGACAACCGACAGGAGCCATAGGAGTTGTCTTTATTTATTGTATGACCTGCGTGTCATTGAACGACGCCATGTAATTACTTTACTTTATTGCTAACCGATAGGCATAGTAGTAGAAGTAATAAGTTGGCGATACAACTTCATGGAGACACGATGATGGAGATCATGGTGTCATGCCGGTGACGATGATGATCGTGGAGCCCCGAAGATGGAGATCAAAAGGAGCAATATGATATTGGCCATATCATGTCACTATTTGATTGCATGTGATGTTTGTCATGTTTATACATCTTATTTTCTTAGAATGACGGTAGTAAATAAGATGATCCCTCATTAAAATTTCAAGAAAGTGTTCCCCCTAACTGTGCACCGTTGCGAAAGTTCGTCGTTTCGAAGCACCACGTGATGATCGGGTGTGATAGATTCTTACGTTCACATACAACGGATGTAAGCCAGATTTACACACGCAACACACTTAGGTTAACTTGATGAGCCTAGCATGTACAGACATGGCCTCGGAACACAAGAGACCGAAAGGTCGAGCATGAGTCGTATGGTGGATACGATCAACATGAAGATGTTCACCGATGAAGACTAGTCCGTCTCACGTGATGATCGGACACGGCCTAGTTGACTCGGATCATGTAATCACTTAGATGACTAGAGGGATGTCTATCTGAGTGGGAGTTCATGAGATGAACTTAATTATCCTGAACATAGTCAAAAGATCTTTGCAAATTATGTCGTAAGCTCACGCTTTAGTTCCACTGTTTAGATATGTTCCTAGAGAAAATATAGTTGAAAGTTGACAGTAGCGATTATGCGGACAGAAGAAAGCTTATGTCCTTAATGCACCGCTCAGTGTGCTGAACCCCAAACGTCGTCTGTGGATGTTGCGAACATCGGACATACACGTTTTGATAACTACGTGATAGTTCAGTTAAACGGTTTAGAGTTGAGGCACCAAGGACGTTTTTCGAAATGTCGCGGAACATATGAGATGTTTCAAGGGCTGAAATTGGGATTTCAGGCTCGTGCCCACGTCAAGAGGTATAAGACCTCCGACGATTTTCTTAGCCTGCAAACTAAGGGTGAAAAGCTCAATCGTTGAGCTTGTGCTCAGATTGTCTGAGTGCAACAATCACTTGAATCGAGTGGGAGTTGATCTTCCAGAGATAGTGATGTTTCTCCAAAGTCATTGCCACCAAGCTGCTAGAGCTTCGTGATGAACTATAACAAATCAGGGATAGATATGATGATCCTTGAGATATTCGCGATGTTTGACACCGTGAAAGTAGGAATCAAGAAGGATCATCAATTGTTGATGGTTGGTAAAACCACTAGTTTCAAGAAGGGCAAGGGCAAGAAGGGATACTTCATGAAACAGCAAATCAGCTGCTGCTCTAATGAAGAAACCCAAGGTTGAACCCAAACCCGAGACTAAGTGCTTCTGTAATAAGGGGAACAACCACTGGAGCAGAATTACCCTAGATACTTGGTAGATGAGAAGGCTGGCAAGGTCGATAGAAGTATATTGGATATACATTAAGTTATTGTGTACTTTACTAGTACTCCTGGTAGCACCAGGGTATTAGATACCGGTTCGGTTGCTAAGTGTTAGTAACTCGAAATAAAAGGATACGGAATAAACTGAGACTAGCTAAAGGTGAGCTGACGATATGTGTTGGAAGTGTTTCCATGTTCGATGTGATCAAACATCGCACGCTCCATCTACCATCAAGATTAGTATTAAACCAGAATAATTGTCATTTGGTGTTTGCGTTGAGCATAGACATGATTGGATTATGTCTATCACAATACGGTTATTCATTTAAGGAGAATAATGGTTACTCTATTTATTTGAATAATACCTTCAATGGTCTTGCACCTAAAGGAATGGTTTATTGAATCTCGATCACAGTAATACACATTTTCATACCAAAAGATATAAGATAGTAATGATGGTACCACTTACTTGTGGCACTGCCATGTAAGTCATATTGGTATAAAACGCATGAAGAAGCTCCATGTTGATGGATCTTTTTTGAAAAGTTTGAGACATGCGAACCATGTCTATTGGTGTATACGCATGAAGAAACTCCATGCAGATGGATCATTTGGACTCACTTGATTTTGAATCACTTGAGATATGCAAATCATACCACATGGGCAAAATGACTGAAAAGCCTCGGTTTCAGTAAGATGGAACAAGATAGCAACTTGTTGGAAGTAACACATTTTGATGTATGCAGTCCAATGAGTGCTGAGGCATGCAGTGAATATCGTTATGTTCTTACTTCACGGATGATTTAAGTAGATACTGAGTGTATTTACTTGATGAAACACAAGTCTGAATTATCGAATGGTTCAAGTAATTTCGGAGTGAAGTTGAAGATCATCGTGACAAGTGGATAAAATGTCTATGATATGATCATAGAGATGAGTATCTAAGTTACGAGCTTTGGCACGCAATTAAGACATTGTGGAAATTGTTTCACAATAAATACCGCCTGGAACACCATAGTGTGATGGTGTGTCCGAACATCATAGTTGCACCCTATTGGATATGGTGCGTACCATGATGTCTCTTATCGAATTACCACTATCGTTCATGGGTTAGGCATTAGAGACAACCGCACTCACTTCACCACGTAATTCCGTTGAGACGACACCGTTTGAACTATGGTTTGGAGAAACCTAAGTTGTCGTTTCTTAAAAGTTTGGGGCTGCGATGCTTGTGTGAAAAAGTTTCAGGTTGATAAGCTCGAACCCAAAGCGGATAAAAATGCATCTTCATAGGACACCCAAAACAGTTGGGTATACCTCCTATCTCAGATCCGGAAGCAAAAGTAATTGTTTCTAAAAACGGGTCCTTTCTCGAGGAAAATTTTCTCTCGAAAGAATTGAGTGGGAGGATGGTGGAGACTTAATGAGGTTATTGAACCATCACTTCAACGAGTGTGTAGCAGGGCACAGGAAGTTGTTCATGTGACACCTACACCAATTGAAGTGGAAGCTGATGATAGTGATCATGATGCTTTGGATCAAGTCACTACCGGACCTCGTAGGTCGACAAGGACGCGTACTACTTCAGAGTGGTACGCAATTGTGGCGACCGATTTTCCGGGTGTTAATCCCAGAAAAATGGTCCTTGTGCTTACCAACCCCAGGATAACTGTTAGCTGATAAGGCACCAACTTGATACAGAAATTCCAAGCAAAAATACAAATTTATGTAGTACAAGACCATTCTGGTCTGTGAGTACAACAAATGGTTTCTAAAGGTTGATGGCGGAAGCGGGTTATGAAACATCCTCGTCTATGGGACTTCATTTCCCACAGGAACAGCTGACCAGGTTAACTCCTATCTTCGCGAGACTGCTATCACCAGTGCTTAGGTTCCGGGGTCGTCATCGCAACATTCCTCTCCAAGCAAGAAATCTGGCCAAGACAATAGCCAGGGACAAGCCAGTGAGTACTTTGAATGTACTCGCAAACATAATGAACACAGGCATAATTTAACCATGATGTGCTGACAATATATTAAGCTCATGACGTTAGTCACAAAAGATAAGTAAACTCTGATGCGTGCAAGCATGTTAATTATGAATACGCAGTAATATGACAGTATTAAGATTATGAAATAAATAACATAAAGGACTTCAAACGAAATGCCACAATCGGGCGTCTGAGCGACACCGCATAAAGGGCTTTAAGAGAAATGCCACAGTCGGGCGTCTTAGCGACACCACATAAAGGGCTTTAAAAGAAATGCCACTGTCGGGCCTCTTAGCGACACCGCATAAAGGGCTTTAAAAGAAATGCCACACTCGGGCGTCTTAGCGACACCGCATAAAGGGCTTATAAATAAACAAGAACAATGCCGCAGTTGGGCGTCTGAGCGACACCACATAAAGGGCTTTAAAAGAAATGCCACAGTCGGGCGTCTTAGCGACACCACATAAAGGGCTTTAAAAGAAATGCCGCAGTCGGGCGTCTGAGCGACACCACATAAAGGGCTTATAAATCAACAAAATGAATATCCAGGAGGTAGAACCATCCCAGGGATATTTGATAATACCAATAAAATCATGGGTTAGTCAAAAATAATAATAATCATAATTATCACAATCCACAAGTTGTGAAATTTAGTTTGGTTTAACAATTTCACCTCCGAAGACCGACACTAAGACCGACACTAGACCCAGCCCAGACTGTAATCCTTAACCATGGACACGGCTATTCGAATAGGTTTAATCTCTACAGAGGGTGTACTCTTTACCCACGAGTAATGGATTCCTTTAGTCCATCGGAACTAATTCCGTCTACGGTCTTTTTGTTGAAAACACACCTAACTTGCACACACCAGCTTAACTCACATGTGTCTGGAATCACCCACGACACCTGTTAAGCAAAACTCTAAGTGGGGAGGCCACAACCTCGACGTAACATGGGATCACAAAATTTATACACAAGAAACTGGGAGCTACCCCCTTTCGGCTACAACCGAAACACCCATGCTCCCGGACCCGGTGGCATGACTACCGGATGCCTCCAGTATCTTCCACCACGGCCTCTCTGTACGGTGTGTGCTAGGAAAGGGTTGAAAACTTACTGAACCGTACCCTACTTAGTGTAGAGACGAGTGGTAGTACGAAGCAAGTATGGGGGTTACTGGCACAAGACTCGATCTACGGTCGACTCAGGAGGTTGTAATATTTCCTGCATGGTTAGCATAACAATGCATATATTTCAAACAACAGATGGAAACATCACGCTACATACCCCTCATGCCATACCGGACACGACCGTCTCGACGGAGGATTAGGGACAAGACCGTGTCTACCCAAGACAGAGGTCTTTCCTTCTTTCCTTCTGGTATGCATGAAAGACGTATGACGGTGATTTCCATCACATATCATGTCAACCTTATTAGCATAAACTCATTAATATGCACCCATAAATAGGGTCACATCCTCACATAAAATGACGCATGCATATGTCGGGGTGGTGTTGCCACCGTGCTATGCAACACATACAAAAATTCACCAGGGTTCAGAATGCTTGCCTTCAGGTCATGGTAAAGAAGGGTGCATCCAAAACATCTTGAAATCTTCAAAAATCCTATTTAAAAGAATATATTTGAATTAACACACAAAATAAAAACAGCACAAAAAGTTGTTTTGAAAAATATTCAAATAAATCTTAAAATAAACTAGACCATATTTGAGAGAGGTAGCAAAAAGAATCAATTCATTTGGAGTTGTTTTTTAAAAGTTATAGACAGTCAAAGTTCTGGTCAAATCTGAAAAAACGGTTCGATTAATTACGTACACGTCGAAAACGTAATCTGGAAATACGCTTCCACTTACTCTGCGTGGACCGTGCGTGGTCACTGACAGTGGGTCCTAGGTGGCCCACTAGTCAGGTTTGACTAGTCCGCCCTCCTTCTTCTCCCTCTGTCCCGAGCGGAGGCGTGACTCCGGCGAACGGCGGCTCCTCGCGGGTTCCAGAAGGTCGGGATGGACCCGCAAGACCGGGGCGGTCCTACCGGTGGTCGCTGGGTTGGCGGGGACGGCGGGAGCTGCCGGCGGCAAGCTTCGCGGCGGAGGAAAGCTTCGGGGCGAAGTGGTTTTGGGGCCGCGGTGGTTCCTGATCAAAATGGAGTAGGGGAAAGGGTTCAGGGGAGGAAGAGAAGACTTCTGGTGAAGAGAGTGGAGAGGGGGAGGCTCTGGAGGCGCCGTCAGGGCCTGGGCAGTGGCGGCGGCTGTAGTTGCGGGAGAGGTTGAAGATGGCATGCTCCCCTCCAATTGGCGGCTAAGGGGGCACGAGTGGGATGGTGAGAGGCTACCTGTGTGCGGGATTGAGCTCGGGGTCTCCTTATATAGTGTCGCTAGGTTGGTCCGAAGCGGCCGGCGATAAGAACAACGGCGAACCGCCTCCCTGTAGCGTCAGGGCGTCGTGGCGACGACGGGAGCTAGCCGACGAGCGAGGGGATGAGCTTGCACTGCTCACAAGGGCAGGTGGCGAGCCGGGGTGGCTTTCGCGGCGCCGACACGGTCGGGGCCTGCTAGCGGCCGGCAGCTAGCCACCACGGCCATCCTGGCGGTGGCGCTGTGGGGTGCGAGGGGTGGTCGGGTGGCGTGGCGGTGCAAGGGGACACGGCGTGCTAGCTGGGGCCGGAGTTTTGAGTGCGGGGTGTGACGCGGCGGCTCGGGTGCATGTGGGTGCCAAACGCATGCTCTGGGCGCGCCCAGAGCACGCCCGGGGTGTGCTCGACGAAATGCCAGGGCAGCCTAGAGAGTTCCAAACCACAAGGGAGTTAGCAGAAAGGGGTTATGGGCTAGGGAAAAACCTTAGGACATGCTGGGTAGGTCAGGAGCTCAAGTTCAGAATGTAAACTTGAAATCATGCCAAATCTGGTCATGCACTCAGGGTGTTTGACAAAATGCCAAAGGCACCTAGGTAGTTCTTGGAGTGGCCAAATCCTCCAGATCAGTGTCTCTATGGATATAAGAGAGGGTGGTGAAGTTAGTTTGCAAAAAGGAGAAACTTGCTAGTGCAAGTTTTGCAAGACTATAATTCTGGACAGGGAGTAAATGGCATCATTTCATGGACCAAAAGTGCACCAAATAGAGCATGCTCCTGGACTTAGGGGTTTTGCAGGGTTGACTACAAGCATGAGAAAACACAAGGTCACTAGAGCAAGAAATAATAGAGTTGCAGTAGAAAACACAAGTCTGGTCCACAATGAAAAAGAGGCTGTTGCACTCAAATTTTCCAAAGAACATCACTATGTTTTTGCATAAAGTTGGATGACATGCTACTACTGACATCCCATAATTTTGGTGGAGGCTCTAGAGAAATATTTAACTGGGTTGCAGTGCAAAAATGTCCACTGGACCAGAGAAGAAAAACAGGTGTAAAACTCAAAATAAGCAATGAAATAATTTTATTAATGCACATAATTGATTTAGAGACATCTCATGACATCTCCAAATTTTGGTTGGAATTTTAAGTGATTCTATCAAATGGTTGTAGTTCAAAAGGAGCTCAAAAATTTAAAACAATCCATTTTAATGAATAAAGCTCAGGATGAAATAATCTAATAAATAAATCCACTCATCAAGAAAATGTTATAATGAGCTGGCATAGAAGTCCAATATATTTTGGAAAGCTCCACTTGGGAAAAAGATGAAACTCCTTAGCAATAAAAGAAGAGTTCTGAAAATCCACAGAAATAAAATTTAAAACTCCTGGCAAAAATTTTAATATTGAAAAACTTGGCTAAATTTTTGGGGTGTTACAGTTCCTACCCCCCTTAGGAAAAATCTCGTCCTCGAGATTTGCTAAGAGTTAAATTTTAAATAAATAAGATTTAAAACGAAAGTGGCCACAGTGAGAGTAATAAGTGATGCAAAAAATACAGTGTGGGATACTGGCGCGGTGTGGGGAAAAAATCCACGGTTTTAGGGGAAAGCTAGTGATTTCTACGCTGGACAAAATTTAGAATAAATTCTAAATCTCAAAATACGCTGGTCGCACCCGAGAGCACAGTGCTCTCTCTGGCTAACTGGTGCACCCGGGCCCACGATCAGTCTCTTCTCCTTCCTCCGGCTCTCTTCTTCCTCTCTCCCGCGCGCTCTCCCCCGCTTTCTCCACCGGCAACGCCTAGCGCGTAGGGCACCTAGGCCGTACCGCGGTAGTGCGCGGCGCGCTAGCTGCCGGTGCAGCGTGCACTCACCTCGCGGGCCAGTGCGCTGTCGGCACTGCTCGTGGATTCTCCTCCGAACACCGGCGGTCGGGCGACGAGCGGCGCTGGTGGACCACGCCCACCGTACACTGAGCTCGAGCTATAAAATGACCGCGGCGTTCTCCTCTTCTTCCTCACACCTGGCCTCGCTCCTCCTTCTCCTTCCTTCTCCTCTGTTTCCGTTTGCCGGAGCTCGAGACGAGGCGCTAATGGCGGAGGTGGTGCCGGACTGGTACGTGATCCTGCTGTGCGGAGGGCTGGCAGCGGTGCTGGGGCTCTCGGTGCTCCTCTGCGCGATGATCCTCGATGAGCGTCGCGACGCCGCTGCTCGGTTGCTGGTTCTCCGCGGTGGCGGTGACCACGATGAGTAGGTGGGGTGTGCCGGGTGATAACTGTTGTCCGGAGGTGCTTAGTTAGACGTAACACAGTTGCAAAATTTTGCAAGCAGTGTATGTGTTCGGAGTAATTGTGGTTGTGAGTCTGCTGTCGTGGTGCTGCGTGACATAAATAATCTATGCCGTGAGAAAATATACGATGCGGCAACTCAGGGAAAAGAAATCTCACTCCAGGATTCCTCGCAAGAGAAAACCGTAATACATTAGAGTCAAACCGCGACAGAGCTGCTTACATTAATGATTTACTCGCCGCGAAAATCGGGGTACTAAGCATAGTTACAACACATAAATAAAAGTTGCGACAATAAAATACAGCGGTGCATCTAAATTGAAAATGGTAACTGGACGGGGTCCAGAGAAAACGTTTCTGGTACGGGGATACACTCTTCTTCTATCGGAGGAAGGGGATTGACTAGTCGATGAATGTGCCTCTCCTGGTCGGGCCTCAGTGATCTGCCGATGGCGATCTGAGGATTCAAATCCACGAGGCTCTGTAGATA
This sequence comes from Aegilops longissima, assembly GCA_021605205.1. Classification (NCBI taxonomy): domain Eukaryota; kingdom Viridiplantae; phylum Streptophyta; class Magnoliopsida; order Poales; family Poaceae; genus Aegilops; species Aegilops longissima. Next base: position 53,114 of record JAHIAM010004469.1, on the reverse strand, counting down.
ACCCATCACGTGTTGGGTTAGCCGCTCTTGAGCGATGACGTATTGGACGAGGTTGGCCAAGACTGGGTCTCTCTCAATACGTCCACCTGGAAAGGATGTTACTCCCCCGGGTGCTGCACGGCTCGAAAAATAATAATACCCTCGTTCGCTGGCATAGGGTACCGCGAATCGAAGGCGAGCAAGCACTTCATACGCAGCAGCTTCTACGGCCATGTGCGGGGTTGGCATAGATTTCCCCACGAAGGAGACTTCTGTTGGATCTTGGTTTGGGTTTACGGGCGGGATGTGCACGGCTGCCCAATATCTCGAGGTGGAAGGGGTGATCCTCGATTTGAACAGCTCGTACTGGGGTGGCTGGGTAGCGCCCATGGTACTGCGGGTAAAATCCCACAATATCTTGACAAAACTACCTGGGGTGGCATCTGGAGTCCTCAGATAAATACTAGGGCTCGACATGGCAAGGAATGGTTGTGAGGATGGTGCACAAGGTGAGGGGTGCTTGGCAAGGTCACTCGGTGGCCTTTTTATAGCACCGGGGCTGGGTCCTTTACCGTGGTAAAACGTAAAGAATCTGCCGGCTCAGCTCGGGTCAACCACAAGTACACACATCTTACTAAAGTGACGTATCACTGTGGGGGTTGTCGGGGCGGTTTTTGGTGGTTGCGCCAAGGACAGAGAAATCACACTGCAGGCTAATACATCCATGCAAGACTACTATATAAAACAGACGCACGATGCCAGGCTGCGTTAATTTACAGAATTACAAAGCGAGGATACACTGGGACTCGCCACTACTCGAGTGACTTAGTCTACTACGTTTACATCCAAGCGGGCGTCCCTTGTGGATGTCGAGGCTTCTCCATGGTTCTCACCGTCGGAATTTGCTGGAGATGGCTGAGGAGCTGCAGGCTCTGGGTAGTGATGATGACCATCGCGGGGATTGTTGACCACAACCCCGTTGGAGTGTGCTCCCAGGAGGCGACGAAGCACTTCTGGGGTCATCAAAGCACCTTGGCTGACGGCTGGGGCTGACCTCAGGGTCTCGATCGGTTGTCCAAACAGCACGACTGGGTTGTCGGCGTTGGGCTCGATCTCTTCTCTCGCTGGGGCTCGACGAACCAGCTCTCCACGAGCTGCGACCAGATCAATAGTGATTTGATCGAATAGGTCCTCCAGTGCACTTACATAGCGCACTAGATGCAGCAATGCAGGGTCCGTCTCGTGATCTCTGTTGGCAACTTGGGGTGGTCTACCATACCCTTCACGCCTGGGGTAGTAGTGGAACGAGCGACAGTTAACTCTGGGCGACAGGTTCCTGAGATGAACTATAACCTCTCAAGCAGCTAGTTGGATGGCTTGTGGCTCAAAGGAAGTTGTTCTTCCGGTGAACCTGTAGGGGCGCTCGGGTGCCAGACCCCTACCGTAGATATGTACAGTGGCCCAGAATTGGCGGCTCTCACCACTTATGGGTCCTTGGTACACAACATATTCGGGTGGCTCTTCTAACGCATAGGCACGACGGGTGAGGTTTGCGAGTATGATCACAAAACCTCCAAGGTTGGTTGATGTAGTCTCATGGTGCACTATGGGACCAGGCATTGTGGCTTGGTTTTGGGGTAACGGTTGTGCTGGGCTGGGTTGAGGCGAGCGTGTCCTTTTTATAGAAAAAGGGACGGAGTCTTCCTTTGCACGCTTGCGAATGAGACGCCTTTGGTGCTGATCACTGGTGGGTGATTGACGGGCTAGTTGATAGGTTGGGCACCGACTGTCAAAAAGCGTCAGGTCACTGTGTGGCTATCTTGCATGGGAAGCTTGGCTGGGGTTTTGGTTATGGCTCGGAGGGTTGTTAGCCTAATTCTTGCGACCTGGCTAAGATAGGATTAGCCAATGGTCAGCCTGGCTCTGATACCAAGTCTGTGGCGACCGATTTTCCGGGTGTTAATCACAGAAAAATGGTCCTTGTGCTTACCAGCCCCAGGATAACTGTTAGCTGATAAGGCACCAACTTGATACAAATATTATTGGGTAACGTAGTAATTTCAAAAAATTTCCTACGAACACGCAAGACCATGGTGATGGCATAGCAACGAGAGGGGAGAGTGTCCGTCCACGTACCCTCGTAGACCGAAAGCGGAAGCGTTATAACAACGCGGTTGATGTAGTCGTACGTCTTCACGATCCGACCGATCCAAGCACCGAACGTACGGCACCTCCGAGTTCTGCACACGTTCAGCTCGATGGCGATCCCGGACTCGATCCAACAAAGTGTCGGGATGAGTTCCGTCAACACGACGGCGTGGTGGCGATGATGATGCTCCACCGACGCAGGGCTTCGCCTAAGCTCATGACGATATGACTTCTCCGGTGCAGGGCTTCGCCTAAGCTCCGCGACGATATGACCGAAGTGGAATATGGTGGAGAGGGGCACCGCACACGGCTAAGGAACGATCCGTAGATCAACTTGTCTGTCATGGGGTGCCCCCCTGCCCCCGTATATAAAGGAGCAAGGGAGGAGGTGGCCGGCCTAGGAGGAGGGCGCGCCAAGGGGAGTCCTACTCCCACCGGGAGTAGGACTCCTTCTTTCCTAGTCCAACTAGGAGAAGGGGGGAAGGGGAAGTGGAGAAGGAAGGGAGAGGTGGGCTGCGCCCCAAACCCCTTGTCCAATTCGGACTGGGCTTGGGAGGGGCGCGCGCCACCTCCTGGCTCCTTCCCACTAAGGCCCATTAAGGCCCAATACTTTTCCCCGTATTCCCGTAACTCCCCGGTACTCCGAAAAATACCCGAATCACTCGGAACCTTTCCGAACTCCGAATATAGTCGTCCAATATATCGATCTTTACGTCTCGACCATTTCGAGACTCCTCGTCATGTCCCCGATCTCATCCGGGACTCCGAACTCCTTCGGTACATCAAAACTCATAAACTCATAATATAACTGTCATCGAAACCTTAAGCGTGCGGACCCTACGGGTTCGAGAACTATGTAGACATGACCTAGAACTATTCTCGGTCAATAACCAATAGCGGAACCTGGATGCCCATATTGGTTCCTACATATTCTACGAAGATCTTTATCGGTCAAACCGCATAACGACATACGTTGTTCCCTTTGTCATCGGTATGTTACTTACCCGAGATTCGATCGTCGGTATCCAATACCTAGTTCAATCTCGTTACTGGTAAGTCTCTTTACTCGTTCCGTAATACATCATCTCACAACTAACTCATTAGTTGTAATGCTTGCAAGGCTTAAGTGATGTGTATCACCGAGAAGGCCTAGAGATACCTCTCCGACAATCGGAGTGACAAAACCTAATCTCAAATCGCCAACCCAACAAGTACCTTTGGAGACACCTGTAGTACTCCTTTATAATCACCCATTACGTTGTGACGTTTGGTAGTACCAAAGTGTTCCTCCGTAAACGGAGTTGCATAATCTCATAGTTACAGGAACATGTATGAGTCATGAAGAAAGCATTAGCAACATACTAAGCGATCAAGTGCTAAGCTAACGGAATGGGTCATGTCAATCACATCATTCTCCTAATGAGGTGATCCCATTAATCAAATGACAACACATGTCTATGGTTAGGAAACATAACCATCTTTGATTAATGAGCTAGTCCAAGAGAGGCATACTAGTGACTATCTGTTTGTCTATGTATTCACACATGTATTATGTTTCCGGTTAATACAATTCTAGCATGAATAATAAACATTTATCATGAAATAAGGAAATAAATAATAACTTTATTATTGCCTCTAGGGCATATTTCCTTCAGTCTCCCACTTGCACTAGAGTCAATAATCTAGTTCACATCATCATGTGATTCAACACTAATATTCACATCTGTATGTGATTAATACCCATAGTTCACATCGTCATGTGACCAACACCCAAAGGGTTTACTAGAGTCAATAATCTAGTTCACATCGCTATGTGATTAACACCCAAAGAGTACTAAGGTATGATCATGTTTTGCTCGTGAGAGAAGCTTAGTCAGCAGATCTGTCACATTTAGAGCCGTATCTATTTTGCAAATATTCTATGTCTACAATGCTCGCACGGAGCTACTCTAGCTAATTGCTCCCACTTTCAATATGTATCCAGATTGAGACTTAGAGTCATCTGGATTAGTGTAAAATGCTTGCATCGATGTAACTCTTTACGACGGGCCTTTTATCACCTCCATAATCGAGAAATATTTCCTTAGTCCTCAATAAGGATGTTCTTGACCAATGTCCAGTGATCTACTCCTAGATCACCATTGTACTCCCTTGCCAAATTCAGAGCAAGGTATACAATAGGTCTGGTACATAGCATAGCATACTTTATAGAACCTATGACTGAGGCATAGGGAATGACTTTCATTCTCTTTTCTATTTTCTGCCGTGGTCGGGATTTGAGTCTTACTCAATTTCACACCTTTGCAACACAGGCAAGAACTTTTCTTTGACTGTTCCATTTTGAACTACTTCAAAATCTTGACAAGGTATATATTTATTGAAAAAACTTATCAAGCGTCTTGATCTATCTCTATAGATCTTGATGCTCAATATGTAAGCAGCTTCAACGAGGTCTTTCTTTGAAAAAAACTCCTTTCAAACACTCCTTTATGCTTTGCAGAATAATTCTACATCATTTCCGATCAACAATATGTCATTCACATATACTTATCAGAAATGTTGTAGTGCTCCCACTCACTTTCTTGTAAATACAGGCCTTTCCAAAAAGTCTGTATAAAATCATATGCTTTGATCAACACATCAAAAGCGTATATTCCAACTCCGAGATGCTTGCACCAGTCCATTGATGGATCGCTGGAGCTTGCACATTTTGTTAGCACCTTTAGGATTGACAAAACCTTCTGGTTGCATCATATACAACTCTTCTTTAATAAATCCATTAAAGAATGTAGTTTTGACATCCATTTGCCAGATTTCATAAAATGTGGCAATTGCTAACATGATTCGGACAGACTTTAAGAATCGCTACAGTTGAGAAAATCTCATTGTAGTCAACACCTTGAACTTGTCGAAAACCTTTTTGTGACAAGTCGAGCTTTGTAGATAGTAACACCACTATCAGTGTCCGTCTTCCTCTTGAAGATCCATTTATCTACATGGCTTGCTGATCATCGAGCAAGTCAATCAAAGTCCATACTTTGTTCTCATACATGGATCCTATCTCAGATTTTATGGCCTCAAGCCATTTCGCGGAATCTGGGCTCATCATCGCTTCCTCATAGTTCGTAGGTTCATCATGGTCTAGTAACATGACTTCCGAACATGATTACCGTACCACTCAGTGCGGATCTCACTCTGGAAGACCTCACGAGGTTTGGTAGCAACTTGATCTGAAGTTTCATGATCATCATCATTAACTTCCTTACTAATTGGTGTAGGAATCACCGAAACTGATTTCTGTGATGAACTACTTTCCAATAAGGGAGAAGGTACAATTACCTCATCAAGTTCTACTTTCCTCCCACTCACTTCTTTCGAGAGAAACTTCTTCTCTAGAAAGGATCCATCTTAGCAACGAAAAACTTGCCTTCGGATCTGTGATAGAAGGTGTACCCAATAGTTACCTTTGGGTATTCTATGAAGACACACTTCTCCGATTTGGGTTCGAGCTTATCAGGTGAAAACTTTTTCACATAAGCATCACAACTCCAAACTTTTAAGAAACGACAGCTTAGGTTTACTGTTAAACCATAGTTCATACGGTGTCGTCTCAACGGATTTAGATGGTGCCCTTTTAAATGTGAATGCGGCTGTCTCTAATGCATAACCTCAAAACGATATTGGTAAATTGGTAAGAGACATCATTGATCGCACCATATCAAATAAAGTACGGTTACGACGTTCGGACACACCATAACGCTGTGGTGTTCCAGGTGGCGTGAGTAGTGAAACTATTTCACATTGTTTTAACTGAAGGCCAAACTCGTAACTCAAATATTTTTCCTCTGCGATCATATCGTAGAAACTTTTATTTTCTTGTTACGATGATTCTTCACTTCACTCTGAAATTCTTTGAACTTTTCAAATGTTTCAGAATTGTGTTTCATCAAGTAGATATACCCATATCTGCTCAAATCATCTTGTGAAGGTCAGAAAATAACGATACTTGCCACGAGCTTTAACACTCATCGGACCGCATACATCAGTATGTATTATTTCCAATAAGTCATTTGCTCGCTCCATTGTTCCGGAGAACGAGTCTTTAGTCATCTTGCCCATAAGGCATGGTTACGCAAGCATCAAGTGATTCATAATCAAGTGATTCCAAAATCCCATCAGCATGGAGTTTCTTCATGCGCTTTACACCAATATGACCTAAACGGCAGTGCCACAAATAAGTTGCACTATCATTATTAACTTTGCATCTTTTGGTTTCAATATTATGAATATGTGTATCACTATGATCGAGATCCAATGAACCATTTTCATTGGGTGTGTAACCATATAAGGGTTTATTCATGTAAACAGAACAACAATTTATTCTCTTACTTAAATGAATAACCGTATTGCAATAAACATGATCAAATCATATTTATGCTCAACACCAAATAACACTTGTTTAGGTTCCACACTAATCCCGAAAGTATAGGGAGTGTGCGATGATGATCATATCAATCTTGGAACTACTTCCAACACTCATCGTCACTTCCCCTTCAACTAGTCTCTGTTTATTCTGTAACTCCTGTTTCGAGTTACTAATCTTAGCAACCGAACGAGTATCAAATACTCAGGGGCTACTATAAACACTAGTAAAGCACACATCAATAACCTGTATATCAAATATACCCTCGTTCACTTTGCCATCCTTCTTATCCACCAAATATTTGGGGTATTACCGTTTCGATGACCATTTCCTATGCAGTGTAAGTACTCGGTCTCGTGCTTAGGTCTAGACTTGGGCTTCTTCACTCGAGCAGCAACTTGCTTGCCGTTCCTTTTGAAGTTCCCTTCTTCCCTTTGCCATTTTCCTTGAGACTAGTGGTCTTGTCAACCATCAACACTTGATGTTTTCTTGATTTCTACCTTCGCGATTTTAGCATCGTGAAGAGCTCGAGAATCTTTTTCGTCATCCCTTGCATACTATAGTTCATCACGAAGTTCTACTAACTTAGTGATGGTGACTAGAGAATTCTGTCAATCACTATCTTATCTGGAAGATTAACTCCCACTTGATTCAAGCGATTGAAGTACTCAGACAATCTGAGCACATGCTCACTAGTTGAGCGATTCTCCTCCATCTTTTAGCTATAGAACTTGTTGGAGACTTCATATCTCTCAACTCGGGTATTTGCTTGAAATATTAACTTCAATTCCTGGAACATCTCATATGGTCCATGACGTTCAAAACATCTTTGAAGTCCCGATTCTAAGCCGTTAAGCATGGTGCACTAAACTATCAAGTAGTCATCATATTGAGCTAGCCAAACGTTCATAACGTCTGTATCTGCTCATATTGAGCTAGCCAAACGTTCATAACGTCTGCATCTGCTCCTGCAATAGGTCTGTCACCTAGCGGTGCATTAAGGACATAATTCTTCTGCGCAGCAATGAGGATAAACCTCAGATCACGGATCCAATCCGCATCATTGCTACTAACATCTTTCAATACAATTTTCTCTAGGAACACATATAAAAACATAGGGAAGCAACAACGCGAGCTATTGATCTACAACATAATTTGCAAAATACTACCAGGACTAAGTTCATGATAAATTAAAGTTCAATTAATCATATTAAAAACTCCCACTTAGACAGACATCTCTCTAGTCATCTAAGAGATCACGTGATCCAAATCAACTAAACCATGTCCGATCATCACGTGAGATGGAGTAGTTTCAATGGTGAACATCACTATGTTGATCATATCTACTATATGATTCACGCTCGACCTTCGGTCTCCGTGTTCGAGGCCATATCTGTTATATGCTAGGCTCGTCAAGTTTAACCTGAGTATTCGCGTGTGCAACTGTTTTGCACCGTTGTAGATGGACGTAGAACTTATCACACCCGATCATGGCGTGGTGTCAGGGTACTACGAACTTTGGCAGCGGTGCATACTCAGGAGAACACTTCTTGATAATTTTAGTGAGAGATCATCTTATAATGCTACCGTCAATCAAAGCAAGATAAGATGCATAAAGGATAAACATCACATGCAATCAATATAAGTGATATGATATGGTCATCATCATCTTGTGCTTGTGATCTCCATCGCCAAGCACCGTCATGATCACCATCGTCACCGCGCGACACCTTGATCTCCATCGTAGCATCGTTGTCGTCTCGCCAACTATTGCTTCTCGACTATCGCTACTCCTTAGTGATAAAGTAAAGCAATTACATGGCGTTGCATTTCATACAATAAGCGACAACCATATGGCTCCTGCCGATTGCCGATAACTTCGGTTACAAAACATGATCATCTCATACAATAAAGTATAGCATCACGTCTTGACCATATCACATCACAACATGCCCTGCAAAAACAAGTTAGGCGTCTTCTACTTTGTTGTTGCAAGTTTTACGTGGCTGCTACGGGCTGAGCAAGAACCGTTCTTACCTCGCATCAAAACCACAGCGATACTTCGTCAAATTGACTCAGTTTTAACCTTCTCAAGGACCGGGCGTAGCCACACTCGATTCAACTAAAGTGAGAGAGCAGACACCGCCGGTCACCTTTAAGCAACGAGTGCTCGAGCGGTGAAACCAGTCTCGCGTAAGCGTCTGCGTAATGTCGGTCCGGCCGCTTCATCTCACAATACCGCTGAACCAAAGTATGACATGCTGGTAGGCAGTATGACTTGTATCGTCCACAACTCACTTGTGTTCTACTCGTGCATATGACATCAACGCATAAAACCAGGCTCGGATGCCACCTGTTGGGTAACGTAGTAATTTCAAAAAATTCCTACGAACACGCAAGACCATGGTGATGGCATAGCAACGAGAGGGGAGAGTGTCCGTCCACGTACCCTCGTAGACCGGAAGCGGAAGCGTTATAACAACGCGGTTGATGTAGTCGTACGTCTTCACGATCCGACCGATCCAAGCACCGAGCGTCGGCACCTCCGAGTTCTGCACACGTTCAGCTCGATGGCGATCCCGGACTCGATCCAGCAAAGTGTCGGGATGAGTTCCGTCAACCGACGGCGTGGTGACGATGATGATGCTCCACCGGCGCGGGGCTTCGCCTAAGCTCCGCGACGATATGACTTCTCCGGTGCAGGGCTTCGCCTAAGCTCATGACGATATGACCAAGTGGAATATGGTGGAGAGGGCACCGCACACGGCTAAGGAACGATCCGTAGATCAACTTGTGCATCATGGGGTGCCCCCTGCCCCGTATATAAAGGAGCAAGGAGGAGGTGGCGGCCTAGGAGGAGGGCGCCAAGGGGAGTCCTACTCCCACCGGGAGTAGGACTCCTTCTTCCTAGTCCAACTAGGAGAAGGGGAAAGGGGAAGTGGAGAAGGAAGGGAGAGGTGGGCTGCGCCCAAACCCCTTGTCCAATTCGGACTGGGCTTGGGAGGCGCGCGCCACCTCCTGGCTCCTTCCCACTAAGGCCCATTAAGGCCCAATACTTTTCCCCGTATTCCCGTAACTCCCGGTACTCGAAAATACCGAATCACTCGGAACCTTTCCGAACTCGAATATAGTCTTCCAATATATCGATCTTTATGTCTCGACCATTTCGAGACTCCTCGTCATGTCCCGATCTCATCCGGGACTCCGAACTCCTTCGGTACATCAAAACTCATAAACTCATAATATAAGCATCATCGAAACCTTAGCGTGCAAGGACCCTACGGGTTCGAGAACTATGTAGACATGACCTAGAACTATTCTCGGTCAATAACCAATAGCGGAACCTGGATGCCCATATTGGTTCCTACATATTCTCGAAGACCTTTATCGGTCAAACCGCATAACGACATACGTTGTTCCCTTTGTCATCGGTATGTTACTTACCCGAGATTCGATCGTCGGTATCCAATACCTAGTTCAATCTCGTTACGGTAAGTCTCTTTACTCGTTCCGTAATACATCATCTCACAACTAACTCATTAGTTGTAATGCTTGCAAGGCTTAAGTGATGTGTATCACCGAGAAGGCCTAGAGATACCTCTCCGACAATCGGAGTGACAAAACCTAATCTCGAAATCGCCAACCCAACAAGTACCTTTGGAGACACCTGTAGTACTCCTTTATAATCACCCATTACGTTGTGACGTTTGGTAGTACCAAAGTGTTCCTCCGTAAACGGAGTTGCATAATCTCATAGTTACGAGAACATGTATGAGTCATGAAGAAAGCATTAGCAACATACTAAGCGATCAAGTGCTAAGCTAACGGAATGGGTCATGTCAATCACATCATTCTCCTAATGAGGTGATCCCATTAATCAAATGACAACACATGTCTATGGTTAGGAAACATAACCATCTTTGATTAATGAGCTAGTCCAGTAGAGGCATACTAGTGACTATCTGTTTGTCTATGTATTCACACATGTATTATGTTTCCGGTTAATACAATTCTAGCATGAATAATAAACATTTATCATGAAATAAGGAAATAAATAATAACTTTATTATTGCCTCTAGGGCATATTTCCTTAGGGACGGAGTCTTCCTTTGCACGCTTGCGAATGAGACGCCTTTGGTGCTGATCACTGGTGGGTGATTGACGGGCTAGTTGATAGGTTGGGCACCGACTGTCAAAAAGCGTCGGGTCACTGTGTGGCTATCTTGCATGGGAAGCTTGGCTGGGGTTTTGGTTATGGCTCGGAGGGTTGTTAGCCTAATTCTTGCGACCTGGCTAAGATAGGATTAGCCAATGGTCAGCCTGGCTCTGATACCAAGTCTGTGGCGACCGATTTTCCAGGTGTTAATCCCAGAAAAATGGTCCTTGTGCTTACCAGCCCCAGGATAACTGTTAGCTGATAAGGCACCAACTTGATACAAATATTCCAAGCAAAAATACAAATTTATGTAGTACAAGACCATTCTGGTTTGTGAGTACAACAAATGGTTTCTAAAGGTTGATGGCGGAAGCGGGTTATGAAACATCCTCGTCTATGGGACTTCATTTCCCACAGGAACAGCTGACCAGGTTAACTCCTATCTTCGCGAGACTGCTATCACCAGTGCTTAGGTTCCGGGGTCGTCATCGCAACGTTCCTCTCCAAGCAAGAAATCTGGCCAAGACAATAGCCAGGGACAAGCCAGTGAGTACTTTGAATATACTCGCAAACATAACGAACACAGGCATAATTTAACCATGATGTGCTGAAAATATATTACGCTCATGACGTTAGTCACAAAAGATAAGTAAACTCTGATGCGTGCAAGCATGTTAATTATGAATATGCAGTAATATGATAGTATTAAGATTATGAAATAAATAACATAAAGGACTTCAAACGAAATGCCACAATCGGGCGTCTGAGGGACACCGCATAAAGGGCTTTAAGAGAAATGCCACAGTCGGGCGTCTTAGCGACACCACATAAAGGGCTTTAAAAGAAATGCCACAGTCGGGCGTCTTAGCGACACCGCATAAAGGGCTTTAAAATAAATGCCACAGTCGGGCGTCTTAGCGACACCGCATAAAGGGCTTATAAATAAACAAGAACAATGCCGCAGTCGGGCGTGTGAGCGACACCACATAAAGGGCTTTAAAAGAAATGCCACAGTCGGGCGTCTTAGCGACACCACATAAAGGGCTTTAAAAGAAATGCCGCAGTCGGGCGTCTGAGCGACACCACATAAAGGGCTTATAAATCAACAAAATGAATATCCAGGAGGTAGAACCATCCCAGGGATATTTGATAATACCAATAAAATCATGGGTTAGTCAATAATAATAATAATCATAATTATCACAATCCACAAGTTGTGAAATTTAGTTCTGGTTTAACAATTTCACCTCCAAAGACCGACACTAAGACCGACACTAGACCCATCCCAGACTGTAATCCTTAACCATGGACACGGCTATTCAAATAGGTTTAATCTCTGCAGAGGGTGTACTCTTTACCCACGAGTAACGGATTCCTTTAGTCCATCGGGACTAATTCCGTCTACGGTCTTTTTGTTGAAAACACACCTAACTTGCACACACCAGCTTAACTCACATGTGTCTGGAATCACCCACGACACCTGTTAAGCAAAACTCTAAGTGGGGAGGCCACAACCTCGACGTAACATGGGATCACAAAATTTATACCGCGCGCAAACTGGGGAGCTACTCCCTTTCAGCTACAACCGAAACACCCATGCTCCCGGACCCGGTGGCATGACTACCGGATGCCTCCAGTATCTTCCACCACGGCCTCTCTGTACGGTGTGTGCTAGGAAAGGGTTGACAACTTACTGAACCGTACCCTACTTGGTGTAGAGACGAGTGGTAGTACGAAGCAAGTATGGGGTTACTGGCACAAGACTCGATCTACGGTCGACTCAGGAGGTTGTAATATTTCCTGCATGATTAGCATAACAATGCATATATTTCAAACAACAGATGGAAACATCACGCAACATACCCCTCATGCCATACCGGACACGACCGTCTCGACGGAGGATTAGGGACAAGACCGTGTCTACCCAAGACAGAGGTCTTTCCTTCTTTTCTTCCGGTGTGCATGAAAGACGTATGACGGTGATTTCCATCACATATCATTTCAACCTTATTAGCATAAACTCATTAATATGCACCCATAAATAGGGTCACATCCTCACATAAAATGACGCATGCATATGTCGGGGTGGTGTTGCCACCGTGCTATGCAACACATACAAAAATTTACCAGGGTTCAGAATGCTTGCCTTCAGGTCATGGGAAAGAAGGGTGCATCCAAAACATCTTGAAATCTTCAAAAATCCTATTTAAAAGAATATATTTGAATTAACACACAAAATAAAAACAGCACAAAAAGTTGTTTTGAAAAATATTCAAATAAATCTTAAAATAAACTAGACCATATTTGAGAGAGGTAGCAAAAAAAATCAATTCATTTGGAGTTGTATTTAAAAAGTTATAGACAGTCAAAGTTCTGGTCAAATCTGATTTTAAAAATAAAACAGAAAAACAGAAAAACGTTTCCTTTAATTACGTACACGTCGAAAACGTAATCTGGAAATACGCTTCCACTTACTCCGCGTGGACCGTGCGTGGTCACTGACAGTGGGTCGTAGGTGGCCCACTAGTCAGGTTTGACTAGTCCGCCCTCCTTCTTCTCCCTCTGTCCCGAGCGGAGGCGGGACTCCGGCGACCGTCGCCGGCGAACAGCGGCTCCTCGCGGGTTAAAGTAGGTCGGGATGGACCCGCATGACCGGGGCGGTCCTACCGGTGGTCGCTGGGTTGGCGGGGACGGCGGGAGCTGCCGGCGGCGGAGGAAAGCTTTGGGGCGAAGTGGTTTTGGGGCCGTGGTGGTTCCTGATCAAAATGGAGTAGGGGAAAGAGTTCAGGGGAGGAAGAGAAGACTTCTGGTGAAGAGAGAGGTGCCGTCAGGGCCTGGGCAGTGGCGGCGGCTGTAGTTGCCGGAGAGGTTGAAGATGGCCTGCTCCCCTCCAATTGGCGGCTAAGAGGGCACGAGTGGGATGGTGAGAGGCTACCTGCGTGCGGGATTGAGCTCGGGGTCTCCTTATATAGTGTGGCTAGGTTGGTCCGAGGCGGCCGGTGATAAGAACAACGGCGAACCGCCTCCCTGTAGCGTCAGGGCGTCGTGGCGACGACGGGAGCTAGCCGACGAGCGAGGGGATGAGCTTGCACTGCTCACAGGGGCAGGTGGCGAGCCGGGGTGGCTTTGGCGGCGCCGACACGGTCGGGGCCTGCTAGCGGCCGGCATCTAGCCGCCACGGCCATCCTGGCGGCGGCGCTCTGGGGTGCCAGGGGTGGTCGGGTGGCGTGGCGGTGCAAGGGGACACGGTGTGCTGGCTGGGGCCGGATTTTTGAGTGTGGGGTGTGACGCGGCGGCTCGGGTGCATGTGGGTGCCAAACGCACGCTCTGGGCGCGCCCAGAGCACGCCCGGGGTGAGCTCGACGAAATGCCAGGGCAGCCTAGAGAGTTCCAAACCACAAGGGAGTTAGCAGAAAGGGGTTATGGGCTAGGGCAAAACCTTAGGACATGCTGGGTAGGTCAGGAGCTCAAGTTCACAATGTAACTTGAAATCATGCCAAATCTGGTCATGCACTCAGGGTGTTTGACAAAATGCCAAAGGCACCTAGGTAGTTCTTGGAGTGGCCAAATCCTCCAGATCAGTGTCTCTATGGATATAAGAGAGGGTGGTGAAGTTAGTTTGCAAAAAGGAGAAACTTGCTAGTGCAAGTTTTGCAAGACTATAATTCTGGACAGGGAGTAAATGGCATCATTTCATGGACCAAAAGTGCACCAAATAGAGCATGCTCCTGGACTTAGGGGTTTTGCAGGGTTGACTACAAGCATGAGAAAACACAAGGTCACTAGAGCAAGAAATAATAGAGTTGCAGTAGAAAACACAAGTCTGGTCCACAATGAAAAAGAGGTTGTTGCACTCAAATTTTCCAAAGAAGATCACTATGTTTTTGCATAAAGTTGGATGGCATGCTACTACTGACATCCCATAATTTTGGTGGAGGCTCTAGAGAAATATTTAACTGGGTTGCAGTGCAAAAATGTCCACTGGACCAGAGAAGAAAAACAGGTGTAAAACTCAAAATAAGCAATGAAATAATTTTATTAATGCACATAATTGATTTAGAGACATCTCATGACATGTCCAAATTTTTGTTGGAATTTTAAGTGATTCTATCAAATGGTTGTAGTTCAAAAGGAGCTCAAAAATTTAAAACAATCCATTTTAATGAATAAAGCTCAGGATGAAATAATCTAATAAATAAATCCACTGATCAAGAAAATGTTATAATGAGCTAGCATAGAAGTCCAACATATTTTGGAAAGCTCCACTTGGGAAAAAGATGAAACTCCTTAGCAATAAAAGAAGAGTTCTGAAAATCCACAGAAATAAAATTTAAAACTCCTCGCAAAAATTTTAATATTGAAAACTTGGCTAAATTTTTGGGGTGTTACAGCAATCCTGTCTTAGAGGTCATGTTGCTGGACAACAATGAACTTACGAGCTATGGAGAAGCGATGGTGGGCCCGGATTCCGACGAATGGCTCAAGGCCATAACATCCGAGAGAGGATCCATGACTTTCGAAGAAATACTTGATGGTCGTAAGGACGTTGGGTAAAGATGGATTTTAAAAGGAAGACAAACAATGATGGTAAGTATCACCATTAAGAAAGCTCGACTTGTCGTTACAGATGTTTTCCGACAAGTTCAAGGAGTTGACTACTGTGAGGCTTTCTCACTCGTAGCAATGCTAAGAGTCTGTTGGAATTGGATTAGCAGTTACTGCATTATTTATGAAATCTTGCATATAGGATGTCAAAACATTGTTTCCTTGACAGTTTTCTTGAGGAAAGGTTGTATGTGATACTACCAGAAAGTTTTTGACAATCCTGAAAGACGCTAACAAGTATGCAAAGCTCCAGCAATCCTTCTAAGGACTGGAGTAAGCATCTCGGAGTTGGAATGTACGTTTTGATGAGATGATCAAAGATTTTGGGTCTATACAAAGTTTATGAGAAACTTGTATTTCCAAAGAAGTGAGTGGGAGCACTATAGAATTTCTGATGAGTATATGTTGTTGACATATTGTTGATCAGAAATGATGTAGAATTTCTGGAAAGCATATAGGGTTATTTGAAAGCTGTTTTTCAATAAAAAACCTGGATTAAGCTACTTGAACATTGAGCATCAAGATCTATGAGGATAGATCAAAAAAACGCTAAATGGTACTTTCAAATGAGCACATACCTTGACATGATCTTGAAGGTGTTCAAGATGGATCAGTCAAAGAAGGAGTTCTTGCCTGAGTTGTAAGGTATGAAGTTAAGACTTAAAGCTCGACCACGACAGAATAGAGAGAAAGGACGAAGTCGTCCCCTATGCTTCAGACATAGGCTCTATAGTATGCTATGCTGTGTACCGCACCGGAAGTGTGCCTTGCCATGAGTCAGTCAAGGGGTACAAGAATGATCCAGGAATGGATCATTGGACAGCGGTCAAAATTGTCCCTGGAGTAAATAAGGACATGTTTCTCGATTATGGAGGTGATAAAGAGTTCGGCATAAAGGGTTACGTCGATGCAAGCTTTAACACCTATCCGAATGACTCTAAGTAGCAAATCGGATACATATAATGGAGCAAACAAATTGGAATAGCTCCAAATGGAACGTGGTAGCAGCATCTACGATATGACATAAAGTTTTGCGAAATACATAGGGATCTGAATATCGCAGACCCGTTGACTACAACCTCTCTCACAAGCATAACATGATCAAACCCAGAACTCATTGAGTGTTAATCACATAGTGATGTGAACTAGATTATTGATTCTAGTAAACTCTTTGGATGTTAGTCACATGGCGATGTGACCTGTGAGTGTTAATCACATGGCGATGTGAACTAGATTATTGACTCTAGTGCAAGTGGGAGACTGTTGGAAATATGCCCTAAAGGAAATAATAAATTAGTTATTATTATATTTACTTGTTCATGATAATCGTTTATTATCCATGCTATAATTGTATTGATGGGAAACTCAGATACATGTGTGGATACATAAACAACACCATGTCCCTAGTAAGCCTCTAGTTGGCTAGCTCATTTGGAGTATATGTTGTGACGTTTGGTACACCCAAAGCATTCCTACGGTATCCAGGAGTTGCACAATCTCATGGTCTAAGGAAATGATACTTGACATTAGAAAAGCTTTAGCATACGAACTACGATCTTTGTGCTAGGCTTAGGATTGGGTCTTATCCATCACATCATTCTCCAAATGATGTGATCCCGTTATCAACGACATCCAATGTCGAGGTATCTCTGGGCCACTCGGTAGGACATCATCATAATGTGCACAATGTGACCAAGGGGTTGATCATGGGATGATGTATTACAGAACGAGTAAAGAGACTTGCCGGTAACGAGATTGAACAATGTATCGGCATACCGACGATCGAATCTCGGCCAAGTACAATACCGCTAGACAAAGGGAATTGTATACGGGATTGATTGAGTCCTTGACATCGTGGTTCATCCGATGAGATCATCGTGGAACATGTGGGAGCCAACATGGGTATCCAGATCCCACTGTTGGTTATTGACCGGAGAATGTCTCGGTCATGCTCAAGATGATTCGAACCCGTAGGGTCTACACATAAGGTTTGATGACGCTAGGGTTATAAAGGAAGTTTGTATGTGGTTACCGAATGTTGTTTGGAGTCCCGGATGAGATCCCGGACGTCACGAGGAGTTCCGGAATGGTCCGGAGGTAAAGATTTATATATGGGAAGTTCTGTTTTGGTCACCGGAAAAGTTTTGGGTTTTATCGGTAACGTACCGGGACCACTGGGAGGGTCCCGGGGGTCCACCAAGTGGGGCCACCATCCCTGAAGGGCTGCATGGGCCAAGTGTGGGAGGGGACCAGCCCGGTGGGCTGGTGCGCCCCACAAGGGCCCAAGGCGCCTAGGGTTTGGGGAGGCACCCACCTAACTTGGGGGCAAGTTTCCCTCTCCCCCTTGGCCGCACCCTAGATGGGTTTGGGCTGGCCGCCCCCTAGGGGTGGAACCCTAGGTGGGGCTCAGCCCTCCTCTCCCCTATATATACTTGAGGGTTTTGGGGCTGCCAGCAGATGAGTTTGACCTCTCCTGGCGCAGCCCTACCTCTCTCCTTCTCCTCTCCCATGGTGCTTGGCGAAGCCCTCACAGGATTGCCACGCTCCTCCATCACCACCACGCCGCTGTGCTGCTGCTGGACGGAGTCTTCCTCAACCTCTCCCTCTCTCCTTGCTGGATCAAGGCATGGGAGACGTCACCGGGCTATACGTGTGTTGAACGCGGAGGTGCCGTCCGTTCGGCACTAGGATCTCCGGTGATTTGGAACACGACGAGTATGACTCCTTCAACCCCGTTCTCTTGAACGCTTCCGCTTAGCGATCTACAAGGGTATGTAGATGCACTCTCCTTCCCCTCGTTGCTGGTTTCTCCATAGATAGATCTTGGTGACACGTAAGAAAATTTTGAATTTCTGCTACGTTCCCCATCAATATTCAGCTTTAATGCTAGTTGTATTGTTATCACATCCATATGTGCAAGAAAACGGTTCAGACAGAGAGGGTACCTGTTTATCATGATTTTTTACATCAGTTTATCATCTTAGTCTCCTGTATTGTACTTCAAAGTTTATCATGTTCTGAAGCTGGCCCTTCAAATTGGGTTGCAGAGGAGGTATGGTTGCCGCGCAATGATGCTGGAGACTGTTGCCACATTGCTGGGGATGGAGACAGATTGCATTGGAAATATGCTGTTATTCCTTACCTAATGTTCTTGTTGCTGATAATAGGGCATGTAGATAGCAAGTTATTTTCCTAGTGGTTACTTATGCTTATTGTGTATCACATTTAAAAAGAAAATGCACAATGAGCTTGTTTGATCTTTTTTATGCTTATGTATGCTTGATCAGGGTAGTTCTTTTTTAATTTGATGACAATGAACCAATATAACCAGTCATCAGTAGCTAGTGTGCATTGCCAAGTACAACAGTTCTACATTGTATGGAATCATCTATAGATATTATTTATCGATATGGGTTAACTAATCCTTATTGATCGATCCTCTCTTTTAGTTAATAATGTATGCATGCCTTGTATGTTCTGTGTTCTTTACTATACTGTTCTGTCCTCGGGCAATTAAACATTGTATCTGTATTTATAGTGATATGCAACTCTTCAAAAAAAGAAACTGTATTATGGAATTACTCATCTGCATGGAATTTCTATGTATTCTAGTAGTTTATTTTTGATACTGTATTGCTGTATTCCCAATCTGCGTGGGAGCTGAAGCTCGATTTGTTCCTGTTTCTGTTTCTGTTTCAGTAGTAGTACAATGTACTGATTTTGTGCTTTCATGAAGTATTTTGCGCTATTTTTATCTATCCATCAATTTAGAAGACCTGTAGAGCATTTAACTAGACAGTTGACTTTGCATATGCAACTACTATGCTTGCTTAGAGCAGCCCTTGACTGGTTACATTATTGTGATGGACCGTGCTGTTCTTAGTTGTGCTACAGTATGTGCTACATTATTGTTCCGCGTTGTTAGCCAAATCATTGCACATGCAGTGTTAATGCGATGTTGTAAAATTCATGTTTGTACAATGTATCTGCTACATGTTGTTTTCATCTTGATAGCTAGCAGCCTAGCACCATGAACTTTGATTGTAAAATCTCTATATGCTGTAAAATTAATTGGGTCAGTCTCAAATTTGTTCTGAATTGTAAGATGCTTAAAGTAAATGTTTTTTGCCTTCTCACGTGAAGGTTCAGTCTGTTGGAGGAGTATGGCGAGCTGTTGATTCGGGCTAACTAGGGGCACACTGTGGCAGTATGTTTTCTGCCTGAACTCCCCTGCACTAACGTATTCTCTTTTTACAAGTAAGATTTAAGATGTGTTTATACTCTTCATGATCATCTGCCATGTAGTAATTGTTATTTTTTGTGACTTCTAAAAGCATTGTACTAGTTGAATTTGTGTTATCATTCTGAAGAACTTGTCCTTTTTATTGAATGGTCTCTTCATAATATATTTGCTCTAGTTTTCTGATTCTTCTTTGCTGATTCATGTAACAGGGCGTCCTGACTATGAGCAAGAGCAGGTGCATGTGCCTGTTTGTAATTCTAACGAAGGAGCTCCATCTTGAAGAATATAGTGCTTGTAGAGCTTGTAAATTAGTTACTCCACTTGTAGAGTTGTTTGTAGAGCAGGAGCTCCATACAGAATCTTGCTCTATATTGAATCTGGCCGTTGTTATTTGAAGTATTATATGTGTTTTTTGTCAGTGCCAATTTAAATATTGGTTATTTATTTACTGTCAAAATGAAATGAGGAATATGACCCTGACAAGTCGGACCCACTTGCTAGAAACTGACAACTTGGACCCACTTATGAGAACATGATAACTGGGATCCATCTGACTAGTGGACCCATGATACATATAAAAAACATGAGAGGCCCAACAAAGAAATGGCCCAGAAAATACATGATCAAAAAGAAAATCTGTTGTTAAAAGGGCCACGCAAAGAAATCAATAAGGCTGGATTGTTGGGCCAGACACATGTAGCTAATAGAAGCACAGGAAAAAATACATTAAAAAGGCCGAATTGTTGGGCTAGGCCCATGTAGAAAACCGAATTGGACCGGGCTGAATCTTGTGCCACATCAGCTTGCCACGCTGGATGCCTACGTGGCCTGGGGAGGTTGCTAGTGACCAAAACGCCACAGTGGACATATTTTGGTCATAAACGTCTTCGACCATTCCAGAAGAAAGGTCGCTATTGTTAGTTTACGACCGCCAGCTTTTGACCTTCTGTTTTTGGTCACAAAAAGGTCGCAAATGAAAAACCATGACCTTTCAGTGACCAATAGTGGTGGTCACAAGTTGACATATTTCTTGTAGTGGTTACAGAAGCTAACTTGACAGCTCTTATTCGCTCAACCTGTGGTGCATTCCTAGCAGGCCTTTTTGTCTTCATCACCCCTTTGGCATGTTCTTTACCGCCCTTCCAAGAGTCTTTCCTGGAGAAGTTAACAAACTGTCAACACAGTACTAGCAAATACCCGACTTCTAGAGCGGACATGTAAGTACAGACACTAACTTCACTGGTTTTCCTCGTGCACCCTTGTCATCGTTCTTTTTCTTCCTCCCAGCATTGACATTTGGAGCGCCCTTACGTTTCCTGCAAAAAATGAAATAGATGAATCTACAGCCAGCATTCGAAAACATGTTTAAGTACGCACAATTGTGCTGCTGCTCACTTGTTTGGTTTTGCGTAATCCTCTTCTGCAACCTCCAATGGTCTCTTCCTAGCCCTCCTCAGCCCACCATCTTCTGCATCTGAATCTTCCTCTTCTTCCGCATCTAAATCTCCCTCTTGTTCTGCATCTGAATCTCCCTCTTCTTCTGCATCTGAATCTTCCTCTTCTTCTATACCTGAATCTTCCTCTTCTTCTGTACCTGAATCTTCCTCTTCTTCTGTATCTGCCTCTGTCTCTTCTTCTGTATCTCACTCTGTCTCTTCTTTTTGCTTCTTCCTCCTTGTGCTATTTGATTTCCCCAATTTTTTCCTGCGTAAATTGAAGAAAAACATGTGAACACTCTCCGGGAGAACATATTAACACAGTAAGCATGTATGGAAATGAACAATGAGATTAACATGTGCACTTACTTTGTTGCTTTTTTTGAATCTTCCTCTTCTTCTGTATCTGAATCTGTGTCTTCTTCTGTCTCTTAGTCTTTCTCTTTTCGCTTCTTCCTCCCTGTGACCTTTGATTTCCCCGATTTGTTCCTGAGTAAATTGAAGAAAAAGAGAGAACATATTGACATGGTAAGCATGTATGGAAATGAACAATGAGATAAACATGTGCACTAACTTTGTTGCTTTTTCCCCCTCTCATCTGCTCGCGCCTGGATTTAATCCTCTTGTTCGATTCTTCGGTAGTTGGTCTCCCTTTTGGAACTATTTTGATTGGATTTTCCACGTCGTCAGTGCAGCATTCGCGAGCAGCAGAGAAGTATGCCGACAAAGGAACAAATGATTTATGGCCTTCATCCAAATCAGTTTTTTCTCCATCAACCAATATACTCCGGAGGAGCTCCATCACCTGTTCTGACTGTGAGTCACTAGCTGCGGCTGTGAATAAAGCGTCACTAGCCATGTTGCATAGTTGATGATACTTATTCATGTGATCAGACCATACATGAGTATTTGCAGTCCTCGAAGAAGGGAATGCTGGCTTGGCATGCATTGTCCATCTTTTCTTAATTTTTTTTTGGAAATGTGCGTACACCTAGATGATCCAGAACGCAGAATATATGTGCGCATGGGTAATCCTGACTTTCCAACTTTTTACATTTACAAGCTGCATCATCCAGTCTTGCTCCTGTAAACAGATAAGTCACGTGATATATAAAATCCACAGGCTTAGCATCCACGCCTTGTGCATCCAACTTTTTTCCATCCAACTCCTCACTGTCCTTACCTTTCAAGTCATTGGGATCCTTAGCATCCAGGTTTTTGGCATGCAAGTCCACACCATCCTTGCCTTCCAAGTCATTGGGATCCTCAACATCCAAGTTTTTTGCATGCAAGTCCTCAGCATCCTTACCTTCCAAGTCATTGGGATCCTCAGCATCCAAGTTTTTTGCATGCAAGTCCTCAGCATCCTTACCTTGCAAGTCATTGGGATCCTCAGCATCCAATTTTTATGCATGAAAGTCCTCAGCATCCTTACCTTCCTTACCTTGCAATTCTGTAGCATCCCTGCCATATGGGACTTTATCATATGGGGCTTTGCGCAAAACTCCAAACACGACCAAACCATCACATGCTACCCGGTGCATGACCTGCCAATTTGTCCCTTCGACAATCGGCGCTTTACCTTTGGAAACATCACAGTTGTATAAATATAAGAGGCAGCAATCTCCAGAGGGTGTGCATTCAGCTTAGTGAAGGGTATCGTATGTGTTGCTATTGCGTCTAATGCTGCTTCATTCTTACGCATTATGGATACACAGTGCTCAACATGCTGCAACAAATCAACAAGCTGCATCTTCCTGTTCAGGTGCACATGAAGCCTTGAGTTGGGAGACTCACTCCTCTGATTACTCATCATGTCAAGGAAATATCTACCCTTTGTGTACGCAGCAACCCATTTGTGTCGCAGCTCGTACATCCTGTTAACCCATGACGACCTCTTCCCGTTGGTTTTATTTTGAACCGAACCTTATAAGCCTCCCATCTTTTCTCAAACTCATCAACATCCCAACGATGGTAAATGAATTCCCTAAATTCCACAAGCTTTTTCTTGCGGAGGTGCATCACCATATTCTCCTCGATATGCCACATGCACAAACGATGATCTGTTCCAGTCCAGACAGTAGCTATTGCTTTAGCCATTGAACCATCCCCATTGGTGATTGCTGAAATGGGTGCCCTCTGGGACATTGCCTCCAAAAATACATGAAGAAGCCACTGGTATGATGCAACTGTCTCGTCTGACACTAGACCGAACCCAAACAAAACTGTGCTGCGGTGATGGTTCAGACCAACAAATGGAACAAACGGAAGCCTGTACTTGTTAGACCG
The DNA here is from genome assembly GCA_021605205.1 of Aegilops longissima. NCBI lineage: Eukaryota > Viridiplantae > Streptophyta > Magnoliopsida > Poales > Poaceae > Aegilops > Aegilops longissima. The sequence continues at coordinate 29,835 of JAHIAM010004469.1, read as the reverse complement.
GTATGTACTGTCGAACACCACGACACCACCAAAGGCAACATAGTCAATCCGGGATTGTGAATCAGCCCAGAATATGTTCCTCAAATGGCCTTCTTTGTCTTTTGTGTATTTGAAAAAGAATTCCAGGTCTGCTTTTTTCTGTGCAATCATATAGGTGAGCAAATATCTAGCGTCGCTGCCTTCTATCTTGCGCTTCTTCTGGATTGAAACATGGTTGTATAGGTCTCGATCTATAAATCCAAGCTTGTCGGGACCTCCGGCATTCTTCTCCATTACATTCATAATCTGATGTGTTTGAAGTCCACCAACAGCATACTCGATGACATCGGCCTTTTGTGCGTCAGTCATTCTACGATGAGCCGATAAGTAGGGGGTCAGGTCAGCAGGGACAAACAAATGGTTATGCTTGTCCACAAATTTCTTGATGAACCAGAGGCCAGTACTATCTAGTAGCTCAACCTGAAAAAGAGCGGGACACCCACACTGAGAAAGACCCCTCGGTGTTCTTTTTCTATCAGCTCTGTTAAAGTGCTTAAGGGCCCGCCATCCTTGTTTGCAGCACTTGTATGTCCTTCTGTATGCATTTTGTTTCGGACCCGAACTCCTGTACTTCAGATCATCCTTTCTAACACCAAACCCTTTTTTTCTCGCATACCCTACGTAGAACATGTAGGCTTCTTCCTCAGTCCTGAAAGTCTTCTTCACAATCTCTATGTATTCCATACACTCATTCAGATCGGAACCAGCCATGCCTTTAATATCAATTCCTATACCTTGCATGTGTACATCATCTAGGTCTATGCCATCCTTGCCTGCATCCTCATTATCATTATCATCCGTGCGCATAATATCCATTCCTTTGCCTTCGTTTCGTCTATCACCCATGTCCTTGTCATCCTTGCCTGTATTCCCCAAGTTTTTGCCATCGTTGCCTTTATCATCCATGTCGTTATTCTGCCAACGAAAACAGATAGTCAATGTTACGGATGGATAGCATACATAATAATTATGCAAGACTCTGCTTAAATAATTGATTAATTTTTCATATCGGATTCATGTACCAAACTCAGTCCTTTAAAAGCTGTAAGTAAGTATAAAATATTCCCTGACTAAATCCAGAAATATTTAATTGATTGTACTTGTTGTAACTGATGATCTCCTAACTAAACCCAAAGTGCACGAATATTTCAAGTCCCCTGATAGATCCACCCTGATAGATCAATTATCTGCAAACTCCATTCAAAATTGTGTCCTAACTGAATCCAAAATTATCACCTAACTAAATCCAAATTATCTCGTCACTAAGTCGAAAATATCTCCAAACTCCATACAAAAATAATTATCTCCTAACTAAATCCAAAATATCTGGAAACTCAATTCAAAAGCATGTCCTAACTAAATCCAAAATAACTTTCTTTGAATCCAAATCTGCTGACAAATTCTCATGGCACACAACCCTAACTAAGTGCTTTAATATGTCCTAGCTAAATCCGACTTACACTTCCTTTGAAAATAAATCTTGTCACAACTTTCTGAAACCATAAACCCTAACTAACTACATCAACATGTCCTAGCTAAATCCAACTTACACTCCCTTTCAATAGAAATCTCGTCACAACTTTCTGAAACCATAAACCCTAAACCTCACATGACATATCCTAAACCCTAATCAAATCCGACCCCTATTGGTACTATCAGCATAAGGGACCAGCAAAGATTTTAGATGGCTAGGCACTTACAGCGAAGATCCGACGTGAAAAAGTTGATGCACGTCGATGAGGATGATGTGGCCTCTCGGGTCGGGGAAGGTGGCGTGCGCTCGGGGAAGGAGGGGAGGCTCGTCGGAAGATCTGGCGTCGCGACCCGAGCGGGGTGACTTCCGATTGAGGGGGGAGGGGGGAGTAGGAGCAGGAGGAAGGAGGAAGGAGTGACACGGCGAGTGCGATCGGCGGCGATCGAGGGCGCCGGAGGCGATCGGCGGCGATCGAGGGCGCCGAGGTTAGGGCTCGAGAGGAGGAGAGAGGACGAACCGCTCGAATCCAATTTCAAAAGAGTACGCACGATGATTGGACCTCTATAAAGAAGTGTTTTATTAATGCAATTAATTTAATCGAAAAATTTCGGACGAGAATACCCCTGGACTTAATTGGGCCGATTAAAGGTATAAAATTATTTAGGTCGAAAATACCCTTGGGCTAAAAAAGGCCCAATTATTCTAATCAGTTAGATCGCCCATATAATACACGTGTTTTGGTGTATTATGATGCACCATAAAATTTCCCAAGAAAAAAGGCCACAAATTCGACCGAAAATATCTGCTGCACCACGATGGTTACTATGGAGATGTACGCGCGTCTTTGACTCAACTAGGAGCACCGTCGGGAAGCCAAGGCATTAGTCTATTGACGATCGTAATATATCGTAATATCATACGATATGGAGAGGGGTTTCTCCAAGAGTTGTAATTTCTTTGGCTCACTTTCTCGCCCTCTAACATATCATTTATCCCGGTGCCTTTCATTCTCAGAGCTCTTCGCCATGTTCTTGACCGGGAACCGCTATTTTAAGCATTAAATGAATCTATAACAATGACATGCTCTTGTAACTAATGCTCTAGTTTTTGTGATGTGTCTTATCGTATCCATGCTAAGGCGTACGCGTGGAGTGTAGAATATGAATTTCATGATCAAACAAGTGGAGGGTTTATATAGGAGAGTGGATGTTAATATGGGTGGGAAAGTGGGTGAAGATATAATGTACCCATGTACCATACCATAAGCAGCAGACATTAGTCAGGCAGTACTTATTGTGTAGGTCAGCAACATGAAATTGATTTATTTCACACATCTGTTATAATATATATGCTTACGCTTGTAGGTTGTGTGTGTTTGCGTGTGGGGGGGACTTTTATCTGAACTTTCTTGAGAAAATACGTTCTGTTCATAACGTGCGCATAGTGCAGAGATCAGGGGTTTCAACCTCCTTTTCAAAAAAATTAAGCATAGAAACTCATCCAATTGCTATGGATGAACAAATATGTAGATAGCACTTTTAAATATAAGATGCAATTATCAAGAGTTTAAGGCATGAAAACAAGTATGAGTTTAAAACTGATTCGCCACTAAAAAATGTCAGAAGAAGATATATTATTGTTGCAGTAAAAGTAGTAATGAACTACCTGTGAGAAAAGACATTCCTTGAGGCCTGAACAACCAGTTTTTCATGGCATGCACATGTAATGTTTGAAAAGGCAACGAGTTGGCGAAAATGATTGGGCGACACGGCTAGGGGCCGACCACCACCGGCACCAGGTAGCTCGTGACCGCCCTAGGTCTGCACCGAAGAGGATGCAGTGGCTACTGGGCATGCGCGAGGATGGCGGGTGGTGGTGGCGATGCCGCATGCGAGGGAAGTCAATAGAGCGGAGGTCATCTTTGTAGGGATGGTCTAGTCATCGTTGATGTGAAGGTGGCATGCGTTGCAAGGTTTGAGCTTAGGTAGGCGAGGGGAGAGGATTTGTAGCATGCAGGAGCGAAGGCATGAACCCCCTTTTTTCATTTGGCTGTTGATTTACAATCTTTCATATCTTTTGAACCAAAATTTTAAATTAAATTTCGTTTACATATTCGTGTTTCTGATGAAGAGGGCTTTCAAATTAGATTCATTTTGAAGACGCTTTGATGAGTTTAATTTTATTTGAAGTTTCAACTTTAAAAAATTTGTATGAGCGGCCGATAAAATCGTAAGTTTTGGAACCTATGACCAACAAATCATAAATTTTGAGTATCAACTTCTGAAATTGGTGTGAGCGGCCAATAAAATCGGAAGTTTCAGAATCTGAAAACTTAAAACTTGTTGTGCCCTTATGCAGGATCCAACTACTTTTATAGATCGTGGGGGAATCAGATGGCTAGCACGGCCTGGCAGATGCATGCCCCCATACCTACATGTGTCGGAGCTAAATCCAGCATACCTCCTGATAGGGGATCCTAAACTATGCGTCATGAGACGATGATACCGGGGACACAAAATTTGCCCAGGTCAGACTCTGTGAAGGGATAAAACCCTACGTCTTGTATGTGTTTTATTGTGTTGGAGTTTGCTCAAAATACAGATAAACTACGTACAGATTTCTTATATGTACCTACAAGTCTGGCCCCTTGGTTTATATAGCACAACAGGGGGTCTCAGGGTACATTTTCCTAGTTGGTTACGTACAAAGAGGTAGATCCATCCCAGAAACACAGATGGATTGAAGTCACGATCGGCAGACCTATCAAGTTGAAGCCTAGAAAAAAGGACACAAATACGACCGAAAATATCCATGACATGATGATGCATGGTTTGTGTGGTGGCGTATGCGCGTCATCGACCCAACTAGGAGAACTGTCAGGAAGCCAAGTTATGAGTCTGTCGATGATCCTAACATATCGTAATATCAAACAATGGGCAACAATTACCGGATGAGTTGTCATTTCTTTGGCCTATTTTCTTGCCCTCCAACATACCATTTATCCTGATGCCTTTCACTCTTGGAGCTCTTCGCGATGTTTTTGATCAGGAACCGCTATTTTAAGTATTAAATGAATATATAACATATTAACATTGACACACTCTTGTAACAAATCATCTAATTTTTATTGATGTGTAAGTAAACTTGTTGTACTCATGCTAAGGTGTACGCGTGTAGTGTAGAATACAAAATTCACGAGCGAACAAGTGAAGGGTTTATATAGGTGAGTGGATGTTAATATGGGTAGGAAAGTGGGTGAAGAAATAATGTATACCATGTACAGTGAACAGCAGACATGAGTTGCCACTACTTATTGTGTAGGTCTGTGATATGGAATTTATTTAATTCACGTATCAGTTATAATATATACACTTACGCTTGTAGGTTGCAGTGGATATTCTCTTGGAAGATATATGTATTTTTTTTCTGCGAAGAAGAAGATATATGTATTGTTCATTATGTGCCAATATAAACTCGTTCAATTGCTATGGATGGACAAAAACGTACATAGTGCATTTAAATATAAGATGCAATCATCAAGAGTTAAAGACACAGGATATGTCTAAGTTAAAAACTGAATCACCACTAGAACATGTCTCAAGAAGATACATTATTGTTTCAATGAAAATACTAATGAACTACTCCCTCCGTCTCATATTAATATGGGACGGAGGGAGTACATGTGAGGAAACACTTTTCTAGAGGGTATGAACAACCAACTTTTCATGGCATGCGCGTGTATGGTTTGAACAAGAAACAGTTGGTGCAAGTGGTAAGTCGACACACCCGCAAAAAAAAAAAGTGGTAAGTCAACACATACTCGGATGGCAAGGGGTCGGCCACCACCTGGCAGCTTGCTAGTATGCCGATTTGACGCTGTACCAGAGGCCGCAGCTGTTGTTGGTTTGGGCATGCACGAGGGTGGCGGATGGTGGTGGTGGCGGTGGCCGCTCGGCAGAGGGCGCAGCGTCTGGGAGGCCAACACGGAGGAAGCCGTCGGGCCCGCGGTCTCATCGCCGGTGGGACGGTGGTGGCTCGCGGCGCAAGGTCAACTATTTTGGGTGGGGGAGAGGGAGCGGTAGTGGAGTGAGGCAGCGGCTGGGTACACGTGGCACCTCATTGGCCTCTCTCCCCTAGCGGCTGAGCTCTCTCGCCTTACCTAATCTGGTGCTCGTACCTAGTGGTGAGCTCTTTGAGAAGAAGGTAAACTAAAAATAAATCGATTTCTTTTAAAGAGAAGGTGGTTAACAAGAAGGCACACGAAAGAGAAATGGGCTCAGGTCAAGGTTGGGCTGGTCGGCGGCCCTATGAACTTTTTCAGAACAAGAAAAACATCCACAATATGGTCATTGTTGTAGTTTGCCGATCACATATCTGATCGCTTTGGATATTTTTCCTCGCCTACACATAGCTTTGATCTTATATGACTTTGCTAGTTGCTCGCATGTTTTCGTGTCTGTGAGTTGGTGTGGGTCGTGTGCATCCTAACTATGCAGAGGTCGGGTGTGTATTCATTGTGTTATGTATCTTCTTGATGCTCTATTCTGAGCAAATAAGGTCCACCCTTTATCAAAAAACATCCACAAATACATCTGAAAATATCCTTGGCACCACGACGATCTTCTCATTGCCGTACAAGTGCCATGATCATAACGAGGAGCATTGCCGGGATGCCACGGTAGGAGCTTGTCCATGCTCCTAGCATATCATAATATCGTACATCATTGGAAAGGACTTGTAGACGACTCGACACTTCTTCGGCTCACTTTCTTATCCTTCCGCATGTTATTTCTTCTAATGTCTTTCATTCTCAGAGTTCTTTGCCATGTTCTTGACGGGGAACCACTAGTACATTAGATGAATATGCATTGACATGCTCTTATAACTAGTCGTCTAACTGATGTGATGTATAAGCAAACTTGTTATATTCATGCTAAGATGTAAGCGTGGAGTCTAGACTATGGAATTCACCGGCTAGCACCTGAAGGGTTTATATAGAAGTGTGGATTTTGCTATGGGTGGGAAAGTGGGTGAAGAAATAATGTACAACATCTTCCGTGAATACTCCTCAATCCGGCACTACTTATTGTTATATCAATGGTACATAATTGATTTGTCTCACACATCGGTTATAATGGAAGAAAGTATATTTTTTCGTTATTGAGCTCTCTCAAAACTATAGAAATCACCCATCAACTCTAAAACAAGCAAAACCAAGTCCCTGAACTAATTAACCAGATTAGTTTAGCCATGCATACCGCTTTGAACCGTTTAGTCCGACATGGACCCAGTTTTGACTAAAATTGGACACATCCGGGGAGCGGCACTGGAGCGGCAGCTGCCGCAGCCGGGCACGCACGAGGGTGGCGGTGGCCGCGCAGCGGAGGGCGCAACGCCGGGGAGGCCAACGCGGAGGAAGACATATGGGCCGGCAGTCTCGTCGCCGGTGAAGCGGATGTGACGCGCACGGCAAGGCCACGAGCCTGGGTGGGGCAAAAGGGAGCAGGAGTGGAGCATGTGAGTGACAGAGTGAGGCAGTGGCTGGGGACATGTGGCACCTTAGCAGCCTCTTTCCCCTAGCGGCTGAGCTCTCTCGCCTCACCTCACCTGTTTCTGTTGTTGCATAATACGCCACGAGAAACGAGAACGATTGTATTTTAGAAAACCAAGCTTTTTAATAAGAGGTTAAAACAAATAGAATAAATTTTATTATTATACTTTTATTACAAGAAGCTAGCTTTTTTTTGCGATTAAAGAAGCTAGTTAACAAGGCACCAGAAATAGAAAATGGAATGAAGTCACGGTTGACAGACTTATAAAGTTCTCGAAGCCTAGAAAAAAGGCCACAAATACGAGCGAAAATATCCACCGCACGATGATTGTTTGTGTGGTGGTGTACAAGTGTCATGAACGCAACTAGGAGCATTGTCCGGAAGCCAAGGCATGAGTCCGTCGATGCTCCTAACATATCGTTATACTATCATTCATGATGCGCGGGAACTTCTGGACGGGTTCTCATTTCTTTGGCCACTTTCTTGCCCTCCAACATACTATTTATCCTGATGCCTTTCATTCTCACAGCTCTTGGCCAAGTTCTTGACCGGGAACCGCTATTTTAAGCACTAATGAATATATAACATTGACACACTGTTGTAACCAATCATCTAATTTTTGTGATGCGTAAGGAAACCTATTGTATTTATACTAAGGTGTAAGTGTGGAGTGTAGAATATGAAATTCACAATCAAACAAGTGGAGGGTTTATATAGGCGAGTGGATGTTAATATGGGTGGAAAAGTTGGTGAAGAAATAATGTACGCCATGTATCATGTGGTCAGAGATCAGTCGGACACTACTTATTGCGTAGGTTGTAATAATATATACACATCACAGTAATAATACTGTTCACCTGGTGGAGATGAGCCCGGGCTCAAAAGTAGATATTCAGTCGGGAGGATACTTCTTATATTTACTAATTGGAGGCACCATACGAGCTTCCACGTTAATCCACATCAACAAAATTAGTTTAGCCATTAGATTCTAAATTTAATGGTTATGATCTGTTTGAACACCGTTCCTTTATTTGTAAAAAAAATCACCCACATGCATACATAGTTGAAACTAATTAGACCTACACGTATCAAATAGGAGTCCATGTCACCCTGAAGAATAATAGGAGTCCATGACACCCACGTACATGTTGCAGAAAAAGAAACAAGAAATATGTCACGTACCCAAAAAGAAGGCCTCACCACCCATGTATATTCGTATGGAAAATCAGCACGTACATGTAAAAAGAGGAGTCCTTCACACCTACGTGAGTCCTTCACACCTCAGCCAAAACGAAAAGAAATCTAGCATGCACATAAACAAAAATCATTAGATGCCACGTCCCTCAAGGAAAAAGCACATCATGTACATGTACAAAAAGAGAGTCCTTCACACCAACGTCCAAGTTCTACCTAGAAAATGAAATATATCACGCACAAAAAAAAGTACTCAGCCCCACGCCCGACCACTGAATAAAAAAACACATCCAAATCAATGTTCCAACTTCCCTATAAAATCATGTCTAACATTCCAACTCCGGCTCTCCTGGTCAAGATCCTCTCTGCCTTGAATATCAGTTTCATATACGATCCAATAAATCATGTTCAGCTCTCCTGATTGTATTCTCTCTAGCCTTTGAATATCTATGTTTTATAGTTAGATTTGTTCGGATGTTGTTGCTAAACACTATATTTTTTCTGACAGATTATGCTTAAAACTCATAGCTTTTACCCAGTTTGGGGCTGCTTGAGTAGATGCATACTACATCGTAAAAGAAGACTTACTAAACAACTATATATCACATTATCATGGTTTACAAGTTTATAGTACAGTAAGGAAAAAGGAATAGTGTGAGGAGATTCATGATGTACAAGAACTTAAAAGGAAACCCTGAATCCTTTTCATTGGGCGTGTGAGAGGAGTAGCCTTGAAGAATAAGAAGGGGATTAATTTGTATTATTATTTTTCTTAATCCTTTGTCTGGTCAGGATTTTCTTCTTGGTATAATTTTAATATGGGACATTTTTTTCAGCTATATATAAAATGGACACCGTATTGCAATATTTCCAGGTATGTTACATACTATATATCATGCGTGTAATTGACCGACAAGTCACAAATTCATGGCTTGGTGTTCAGATACTTCGATTAAGGGCAATAATGGGTTCCACCGGTATTTATACATTTTTTACATCAAGAACTTCGGTAGATGATAAATGTTTAATATCTTTCTTTTTCTTTTCCGGGAACATCCATCAGTAGTTTTATGACCAACAAGAAAGCGCCAGTGCATATCGAAAGAACTATTAACTTATGGAACTCGAAAACATTAGCATTGGTTATTGTCCCCGCAAAGAAATTACACATGGCAGTGTACGTTGTAAAGTTTGTATATTACAGTGTCTTTGATTTCTACTGCCTCAGCCATAAGTCTCTGAATTTAGTACACATATAAATTAAATAAATAATGTAGTTACTATTCCCCACATTAACTAATAAATAGAGTGTAATTAGGAACATATAGTGAAGGAACACTTAGTTTCTATACATGAAAAAGAATAGTACATGCTACCAAATATTTTTCAGTAGTATGTCGCTTTTTTCATATATTCAGTTGCCAAAATTAATGAGCAAAATCATTTTTCTAAAACATTTCCTGAGTATAACTTTGTTTTCTATATTTCTAGCCCGTGCAGTCGCACGGGTTGATGACTAGTTTTAGCTAAACGTTCTTGAGAAAATATGTTTCGTCAAGAAACTGGACAGGATGCCCGCGCGGCAGAGTCCTCCGAGCCCGCTCCCAGTGACCACCACATCTGCCTCTGCCCTCTCGGCCACCCTGGATGAGATGAAACAACGATGGCGATGGCGGTCCAAGTGATTGCTTGCTACACTCTTCACGATTTGAACAGTGAAGGGCTAGTGGGAGTGGTCGGTAAAAATTAATACATACCCGAGTGCCTCATATGGGGGCGTCCACCACCCGTCAGCTAGCGAGTGGCGACGTTGACGTGGTGCAGCACTGGAGCGGCGATGGATGCTGCTGCTGCTAGGCACACGCCAGGGTGGCAGTTGACGCACGAGCGATGCTATACACACGATGAAATTGTAGCCGACGTGCGCACGATCCCATGTGGCGGCATCAGCAGCGCACGTAAATGCAGGAGGTAGTTGGGTTTCCTGTTAGCTGATGCATGCACACTGTGTATCGTTCACAGATTGTGCAACAGTGTCGTGTGTGAAGCCATTTCGTTGACGCACGATGGAGGGGAGGCCAATGCAAAGCAAGCCATCTGGGACGACGGTCTAGTCGCCGCTGGAGCGGAGGTGGTGTGCAGGGCAATGTTACGTGTTTGGGTGGGGAAGAGGGAGCACGAGTGGAGCACCTGACCGAGGCAGCAGCTGGGGACACGTGTCGCCTTTCCAGCCTCTCTCCTCACCTCACCTCCTTCTGCTACTACTAGAGTAGTTGGCTTACTTCAAGCCTTCCACTTATTGCGTAATCTACCCCGAGAAATGAAAATAATTTTACGTTTTACAAAAGAAGTGGCTTAACGACACGACAAAACAATCAGAAACGAAGTATTGTGTTTTTACAAGAATCTTTTATGTTTTTACAAGAATCAACCGAACATGAAGACACAAGACATGGAAAAGGACCAAAGTTGCAGTCGGCATGTTTTTACAAGAATCAACCGAACATGATTTATCCTGATGCCTTTTATTCTCAAACCTTTTCGCCATGTTCTTGACCAGGAATCACCATTAAGCATTAGTTAAGCATTAGATTACTATAGCATTGGCATGCTCTTGTAACTAGTCGTCTAATTTTTGTGATGTACAAGCAAACTTATTACATTCATCCTAGCATGTAAGGCTAGGATGTGGACAATGAAGTTCACTAGCTAACAAAAGTGAAGGTTTTATAGGTGAGTGTATGTTGCTATGGATGGGAAAGTGGTTGAAAAAATAATGTACATCAAGCAGCAGAAATGAGCATGACACAAATTATTGTGTAGGTCAGGGATATGAAATTGATTTATTTCACACATAACTTAGAATGCAAACACTTACGCTTGTAGGCTGCAGAGATTGTCTTTTATATAATTTTTCTTGACAGTAATATTTTACTCATAAAGTGGGGATAAAAGCTCGTCCAATTGCTATGGATGAACAAAAACGTACATAGTGATACACGCGCTCCTGGAAGGCGGTCTGTTCGCTCCCCCCGGCGACGTGCGAACCCTAGCCGTCTTTCTCCTCCATCCCCCACCACATCCTCCTCCCCTGCTGCCGCCGGCGTGTTCCGCCGGGCCCTTGCCCGCGTGGTGCTAGCGGCGGCGGGCAGGTCCTTGCCCATGCGCGGAGGGGCGCGGTGGCTCCTAATGGCGGCGGTGCGGCTCGGCCCGTGGCGGTATGACTCGACGAAGAAGATCCCACAGGCCTCGAATGTCTGAGGCGGGGTCACGTTCGTTGGCTATGGGGTGGTGTGGTGGTGCGGTTGCCCGTCCGGCGGCGCCCACTAGTCCCAGATCTGGGCCCCTTTTGGCCTCATATAGGTTAGGGCGGGCCGGCGGCTCTTCGCACGGCGGCAAGGCTACCAGGAGGTCGAGTTGGGGCGACGACGCTCTCTGGGCGGCGACGACGTTGGAAGCCCGCGTGCTGCATCGTGGTGGGAGGACTTGGGCTCGGCAGGGTCAGTGGGGGCTTGGTTTGTTTCCACCTGCCGCGTCCGGTTGGCTACCCCGCCGACGATGGAGGTAGTCCCTTGCCGCTCGGCTCCGTTGTTGGTGTCCCAGTTTCCATTATCCCATCTTCCTTCCTCTAGGCCTTATGTCGATGGCCTCAATTTGACGATGAGGTTGGTTCCAAGACCATGGTGGCGTATGCTGGTGAGCGGCAAGTTTGGTGGAGCACTTGGATCGTCCGTGGTGGCAGGGATTTTTGGGTCGGGAGAAATCCCTGTCGGCTCGTCCGGCACCGGTGTGGTGATGCCTGTGGGTGCTGCCGTTCCATCATGAAGGGCTTCGAGTGGACGCCCTCCCCACTACCCACCCCGTACCGGGGGAACCCTAGGACTTGTCGAGGCAGCAGCAGCGTTGTCGATTTCCTTCTTAAAGGTGTTGCTCGGTACGCGGTGCTTCGGTGTGCTTGGAGTGCCGTGGGACATCTCCGGAGGGCGCATTAGTTGCTGGTCTTTTTTGTTTGAGTATATAGCAAAAAACTATCACATTACGGGCTAGGTCAACAACAAACTACCACTTTTCTTGATGTTTCAAAATGCTACCACAATTTTGGTTGGCTGTTCCAAAAAACTACCATGTTGCGCTGATGATCGTGTTAGTTAATTTGAATCACGTTTATGACAGATTGGGTCCACTCATTAGCTTTCACCGCTAGTTGACTGTTTGTTTGACCGTTACTTACATGTGGGACCCACATGTCAGCTCTCTCTTCCTCCCTATTCTCTTTGTTCTCTCCATCTCCTTCCCTGAAATCTTTCTCTCCTGAGCCATGGCCTGCACCAAGGCCGGCGCAACAACCGCAACAAGGGCAGTGAGAAGCAGCATCAGAAGTGGCAGTGGGCAGTGGTGGCCAGAGTAGCAGCTGCAACGGCCGCGAGCAAGCAGCAGTAGCACACCATACAACAGGAGCAGTGCACGCTGCGGCAAGTAGTAGCAGCGCACGCATCAGTGGCAGCAAGCAGCGGCACCGGGCGGCAGCAGAAGCAACAAGCAGCAGCGGCAGCAGGGAGCGTCGCCGGTGAGCAGCAGCAGTCGCGAGTAGCACGCATCGGCGGTAGCGTGGAGCAGCGCCGGCGACCAGCAGCAGCCGTGAGCGGCACGCGGCGGCGGCGGCGGCGGGGGATAGCACCGGCATGGAGCTGCAGCCGCGAGCGGCACACAGCGGCGGCAACAGGGAGCAGCGCCGGCAAGCAGCACGCGGTGGCAGCAGGGGCCAGCGGACGCGTGGTGCAGCAGCCGCAAGCGGCACGCAGCGGCCGTGGGGAACAGCAGCACACAACAACTTTCGGCCATGGCGACGTACGGCTGACGGGAGCACAGGGACCAGATTGCTTTTTTTCCAAAACTAACAGGGACCCGATTGCTTTTTTACAAAACATACACAGCCGATTTTCTTTTTATTTTTTGGAGGGACCGACATGTGGGCTCCACATGTCATAACGGTCAACTAACGGTCCAATATAACGATGACCTGACAAGTGGACCCCCTCTATCATAAACACGGTTAAAGCTTAACGCTTCAGCAATTATGTTTTTTTAAACAGCTAACCAAAATTGTGGTAGCATTTTGAAACATCAAGAAAAGTGGTAGTTTTTTGTTGACCTAGCCCGTAATGTGGTAGTTTTTTGCTATATACTCTATGTTTTGTCAAGCTGCTGGTGTCGACATTTGTTTCTCTTTCTTCCTCTCATTTTATCTTTTGGGCTTGGTTGTGCTATGTTGAAAGTAACGGCCTCTCCGATGTAGCGACAACTCTGCGAGCGGTTATGAGCTACTGAGTATGTGTCTCCTAATCACTCGCCAATTCTTTGTCGTTCAAACAGTACACACGCATGCTAGGAAAAGTTGTTTGTTCAGGCCTTTAGGGAAGTCTTTTTCTCAAATGCATTCCATTACTACTTTAACCGCAATAATAATGTATCTTCTTGATACATGTGCTAGTGGCAACTGAGTTTTAACTCAGACATGTTTCCATTTCTTCAGCTCTTGATGATGTTGCATCTAAGCTCCACGACAACCCCCTCAGGAGGAAAGACGACGCGAACCGTCGCCGCTGCCGAGTCCATAGTGGACATGAGGTTTCGCTCGGAACCCTGTCACGGAGAGAAGATCCACAACGACGTCTTCAAGAAGAAAGCAACGCCCATGAGCGTCGTCGCTGTCGGTGCAAAAGCATGGAGCTTTCGCTCGGCAACTCACCCGTGCCACACGAGGCCACCAGGGCAACCACGACGATTCCAGACACCCAGATCAGCGCCTGCCGGCGGTAGCGGGGAGGAGGAGAGGGAGGCGGGGCCGAGGGCCTGGCGGCTAGGGTTTCCCCCGCGGCACGCGCGGCCGCGTCGCGGGACGGGGAGGGGGAGGGGGTGTTTGATTTCAAGCTTCTGCACACTTATCCCCCCCCCGCCACCCCACTGCTATTTCTTCTTCCTCATATCTCTGCCGCCGCTGCTCTTTTCTTCTCCATCATCTCTGCAACCCCCTCTCCTTCCTGCTGCAGCCACCTCCGGTGATGCACTTGGCAAGTGTGCTGCGACGAGACTCCTCTTTAGCAGACGCCCAAAGCTAGGAGCTGGGACCGCGCGTTGCAGGTGCTGCAAGAACAGGCTGCCGAGCTAGAACGGCGATGACACCATGTCGCGAACCGGCTACGCCGTCGAGCTGAAAAACAAAGCACGTGACCTGGGGAGCTTCAACCATAGATGTGCTATGTTGAAACCTGCTGGTAGAGGAGCTGCAACTGGCCACACCAAGAGCTGGAACCAGTTCGTGCCCTGTTGGAATCGATACACGCACCATGCTGGAACGGTGTTATAGCGATGCTGGAACCGTGTTCCGGCAGTGTTGGAAGGGGAGCTCGCGATTCTTCAAAGCTCCAGGCCGGTGGGAGAAATGCTGGAACCAGCAGTCAGAAATGCTGGAACCAACAACTGTTGAAGCAACATCGGAAGCAATGGTGCTATGCCCGGCGATGATTTTTTTCTGGAAGTGGCTACCAGCGGAGCTGCAACCATGCGATGCAAATGTCGGAACCATTACTGGGGAAAGCTGGAACCAGTGTGTGTTTTTGCTTCAACTAATGAAGTAGTGCGAAGATGACGACGGGTGTGGCCATGGCGGGCTGCAACCTACAGTAGCAAAAGCTACATTCGACATTTTTTTGTTGCGATGGTTCTACAGGCGAAGCAGTTACCCAGGGCGAGTGTTGATAGTGAGGGCGGCGACGAGACGGCAGCGGACTTTTCCCCCGTGTGTCAAGTCTTGATGGCGATGGCGGTGGGGCGACGCAACCCCGGTGCTGCAACCATGGGGTGGTGAGCTACAATCACAGGTGGGGGCGGCGCAACCTGTCGTGGTTCTAAGCCTGACTGTAGAATGGGGATAGGTATGGAGAGGCAAGATCCTAGCTATGGAGTAGCTGTATACGCAAGATGTTTACGAGTTCAGGCCCTTCTCGGAGGAAGTAACAGCCCTACGTCTCGGAGCCCGGAGGCGGTCGACTGTATTATGTGCGTATGAGTTACAGGGGTGCGAACCCCTTACACTGAGGAGGGGGGTGGCTTATATAGAGTTCGCCAGACCCTTCCAGCCCTCAGTTATGCAGGGATTAAGGTACATTAAGATAGGGAGTTACTGGTAACGTCCTACATAAAGTGCTATGATGGCCATAAAGCCACTTAATGACCGACCGTTAGCGTGCAGACTGACTGTAGATCCTCTGGCGGCCGAGTGGTTGTCTGATGGTCGAGTGTCTTCAGGTTCGTCGAGTGGAATCCTTCCAGGTCGACTGAAAGGTGTTTTCTTCAAGAGATGTCCTTGGGGAGGCTATCTTGGACAGGTCCGTGACCCTACCCTAGGTACATGACTTCATCAGTAGCCCCCGAATGGATCGAGGTTTGAGTGGGGAAGGAGTTGACAATTCTTCCGACCCACTTTTCGTGCGATGAACACGTCCTGTTCTGGATCAATGAGCTTAGGTGACGGCTTCAACTTCTTTTTCAGTCGCCTTGATCCATTCTTTGTATCCGTCGAGTGTGTTTTTTGTACTGGGAGAGCTCCGAATGACAGGACGGAGGAAATCTTCTGTCTGACGATTTGCTCTGTGGCGCGCGGATTTAGCGGGATTCGAATTTTCGAGAAACGAGCGGGACGAAGAGAGAGCCGCAGTAATCGGACGGGATAAGGCAAGGATGCCTCGATCTCCGCGCCACCTTTTTCGCCACGTATCACGCGGGCGACTGTTGTGGGATTTGACAGGATCGCCTGGGCCTACCAGTCATTCACTCGGAAGCAACCTCATATAAGGCCCTGGACCGGGTTTTTTGAACAGTGTGTTCCCCTTTCCTCCTTCCTTCCTTAGATTCATCCGCCGTGAGCGATTCCACCTCAGCGCTGCCGTTCCATGCGCGTTTCGCCGGCGACAATGGTGAAGGAGAAGACGGCGGCTTTGGAGCGGGCGAAGAACGCGATGGCGAAGGCGATGGCGAAGACGAAGGGAAGAGCGACCAGTCGGCACTACTACAGGATTGGTCTCTTGTAACACGTTGATGTGCTACTACAGCTTAGATATTGTGTTACTGAAGCGCGCATTAACACGTTTTTGTATGTGTTCCTGTAGGCTATGTTACTAGGTGGTGTCTATTGTAGCACATAAACATTGTTCCTATATGTATTTACAGGTGTTACAGTTGTATTGCTGCAACACAAGCCATATGTGTTACCGAAGGCCTTGGTAACACCTTTTTAGAACTATAGGCACACACTTTGTAACATGTTTTTCCTGGCGTAGCAACATCGTTAGTAACACGTTTTAACAAAACTGCAACACAATTAGTAATCATTGGCAGTAATTACAATAGGGCTTTGTAACGCGTTTTGATATTCCAGCAACATGATTTCTTTACTATAGCAACACAGTAGTAACATAATTTTGTACATATTATAACATCTCTAGTGGTGATTCGTAGCAAACACAGTAACACCTTTTCCTAACTATAGTAACACGGCATAATTAGTCCAATGTGGTACTGCAAAATTTTTGTATGAAATATTGTATAAATATAGTTTTCTGTTTTTATACTTCCTCATAGTGAAAATCGATAAGCAATATGACACGGATACACAGTGTATACTATATAAAAGGACCATGGACATAAAGCTAGCATATGCACAAGAAAAATGATATAAAATATCAATACGGTTCTTGCCATTCCATAGCATTTATAACAATGAACATATAGAAGATCCATATTGTAGCAAAAATAAAATACATTTCTCAACCCATTAATGTAAACTATAGTACGCGAAAGATTTCCTATAACTGAAACCATGTGATACCCCTATTCATGTTCACTAGAATGTGCCCCTCAGATCTTTCTTGCATGAATATGTCATATATGCATCTTGATTCCTCATGAGTAGAAGCATCCGAATCAACTCAACCATTGAACCTCTCAATCTGGGGGAAAAACAGTCACAACTACATTAAGTATATTGCAAATATAATTTAACAAAACTCAAGAAGTTAAATATTGACATACACAAGCTGAAGGCCAAGCAATTGTTAATCCAGAGGTGAAAGCATCGCCAATTGTCATACAATTTTCCCTTTCCCTTACCAAGCGCTCACATTCCTCAATAGGTTGATCAACTTGCACTTCTATGAACTGCCGACCTAGCTCAACGCCACCAACCATTTTTTTTTTGAACTACAACCCAAAATGCTAGCATGTGCCACATGCCTTTTGTTTGGATATATTGAAGACTTTAGAATCACTTTTGTGCCAACCTAAAAAAGGTTCAAATTATAATTGGCATTAATAAAAATCAATTTTGTGAACACGAATCTAGTATAAACACACTATTTTTGTTACCTCCATGGAAGGACTACGTTTCTGCTTAGAGGACACATGGACTACAGACTTGTCTTGAGTGCTTTGTTTGTGTACTCTAGTCAAATTTCCATCCATATTCTCCCTGCTCTTTCTCATCTACAGAGAAACATAAGAGGAAAAATGATTTATCATTGTGATCTTGCAATGTAAAGTTCACAGTGCATTTTATTCAACAAATATTACATGTGCCGACATCATTTTCTAACATCAGGAGAGTCCATTCTATGCAAATCAAACTTAAAATGCAGAAACTCATTCATTCATCATTCCTACGAAAAATTGTTTCCTATCAATGCTTAGAAAGCAGATTTCTCAAGAGATAACCATTACCTCTCTATCAAAAACAGCATGGGCTGGTGATGATGGTACTTGATATGAGAATTTATTGCAACCCTCATTTTCAAGATGATGCTTCTGTACAACAATATAAATAAATTAATAAGTATAGTGTATCATTTATACCATGAGTAACGAGAAGATTCTAACTTGTTTGCCCGACAGAATGTCATTATCTTCGTGTGTGCCATGTTGATGTGGGTTAGTTTTATTCTGCATTTTACATGAAGAGGCATTCGTTTATAGAAAGTTATAAAGTGTACTAATAAATAAACAAATTTACCATTGTTGTATCTCTGGGATTGACCACTATGTGTTCTGCATCAGGTCCATTGGCATGAACTCTCTGCAAAATGAAATATTTATAAATAGAGATGAAAATGAACCAAAAAATGTCGAATATATTGACAGTACCTTTCTTTTATTATTATGTAGTACTTCTGGATGAGATTCACCATTACCTACGGTTTGGAAATTTTCCTACAATAGAAATTAAACATGTTTCAGTAAAATACTTGTATGAATGCAACAAAAAAGATATTTACCGTTGCCATTTCGTTCGTCCCACACACTTCATCTTTGTTTCTTAATGCATCAATGATTTGGTCTTGTTGTTCTATGCGTTGCTTTAGCTTTGCTATTTCCTCCCTAGCATCAGCCTCTTCATCATGTGATGAACCATTTGTTGTGGTCATATTGATGTTCTTGAGATAACGAGGTTTTCGACCATAAACTTGGTTAGGAACAGGAAGCAAGCCCATTCCATGTACTTGTCCAGGCTTTTCATTCCCCAAAACTTTGTGCAAGGCATCACCTTTCCATGCAACTCTTCCCTGGTCACTTTGTGCCAACTCTGGTTGTTCATCAATTACCTTTTCCAACTCAACCTGAAAGAGAAGAATAAAGCATATTGTACTTGTTGTATTCCGTGTTGACTTGATTGTGTAAAAATTGAATGTATAACGTACCACAAACTTATTTTTATCTTTGGCCTTTTTTGGTTTTCTGTGAGTCGCTAAGTAAACCTTCGCTCTATGTGGTTGTTTCTTCTCAGGGTCCTCTTGACACTGCAAAACCAGAAGTGCGCTGATATGTAAAGAAAGGGCTGTGAAAAGTTAGAAAAAAATATATACTCACAAGGTCCTCAGCCCAACGAGCAAAACTCTTTGTCCCTGCTGTATGAGTTGTCTTCACCTTTGTACGACTTATTTTGTTCTTCTCACTTACTGCCTATTATAATTAAAATATAATGTCAATGCACTACTTAACAGCAGCACATATAGTCCAACTAAATGACAGAGAGCTTACCCTTCCTTCCTTAGACTTCCAAAATTTGACAAGTTCACGCCATTGGTCACTATCCACATATTCTGGACAAAGCTTATACAAAGCACGAATTCTGGATCAGGGTGGTCCAACTAATAAAAAAGTCACAGATATAACATGTCAACATACAGTATACCTTTGATCGAAAACCGCTTCCCAAATACAACACGTCAACATACTTTTATAGTTTATAATAAAAATACGGATCAATAAATCTTCAAAGCATATTAAATTAACTAAGTCCAAAATTACTTAAAAGTAGCTAGCACACCTTTTAATTTTAACAAATTTTGGTAGCAGAAAACATTTTTTTCCAATACCCAAAAGAGCTGCACATCTTTTATATTAAGATAAGAGAAAAAAATTAAAGATTACGAACACACACAGTACAAAGCACAAAACTTTGAGTTTGCACTCTCATCCAGTCTTAGAAAATAGGGTCATACGTACCCACGTAAAGGGAAATAATCTTTTTTAGAATTTTGTACAGGGAAATATCTTTTTTAGAAGAACTTACAGGAAAAAGTCAGCTGCTATAGTTTGAGTCCTACCTTCTCTGGGCTTTGGTAGGTGGGCTACGCCAATTGTTTTATCCTAATATATCCCACCAGTAATCAAACACGCATCCTCTAAACTTCTAAACTTCTATACGTAGCTAACATGTGAATGGCACAAGCCCATAACTATTACCTCAGAGGCCACGTGCTACGACGGGATCGACCTAATAATTGATCGCATGCATCTTGCAACAAGTCTTCTCATGACAAGAAAGAAAATTTCAATCCAATATTATTACATGTGTAACATTTACCTACATAGATCACCTATGTGTTACAAACTTGTAACACAACATTGCATATCATGTATGTGTTACAATCTTGTAACACTCTCTCAACCGACTTAAATAATGTGTTACAAAACTGTAACACATTCGACATATGTGGAATATGTGTTACAACATCGTAACACTTCCCACAGAACGTTTTACAACTTAGGTGTGGACATAAATTTTGTCTGACCGGGATTTCAACCAGTAACACATGTTTTCTTGTGTTACCGGGATGTGTTACCAAAGCTAATTCCTGTAGTAGTGCGGGGCGGATCTTCGTCGAGGGCCGGCTTGCCGCAGGGCTGGATCCAGGGCGACTGGATCCGTTCGACGATCAGCCAGAAGGATCTCGACGACATGGCCAATGAAGGACGGATCCTCCATGGAACAGTGCGGCTCCCGGGGAAAGAGTGGACGCCACAACCTCTGGAGGGTGAGTGCATTCTCTTGGCCACCCATGTCGACCGCGGGTTTTCTCTGCCGCCTCACCCTTTCTTTCGGGGATTTCTGAACTTCTTTGGGGCACAACTTCACCACTTCACTCCCAACTCCATCGTGTATCTCGCTGCTTTCGTGTCGTTGTGTGAGAATTTCTTGGTTGCCGGCCTCATTGGGTGCTTTTCAAGCACATTTTCACTTGTCGCTCCCGAACGGTGAAAAAGGCCAATCCGAGTGACGAGAGAACTCAAGTGATTCAGATGTGTGGGGGTCTTGGGGTCCAAATGAGAGGAAAAAGCTCTTTTCCGGCCATGATCTTACCCGAGTCAGTCCGTGGATGGCAGTCGACTTGGTTCTACTGCAAGGACCAGCCAACGCCAGGGCAGTCGACTGGACTCCCTCGTTTTTCCATGGATCGAGTGAGCAAACCATCTTCTTTGAAAGTAATCCCGTAAGAGAAGGCGCAGGTGAAGGTGTTGGTCGAACGAGTTGTCCAGCTCATTCGAGACGGGGTAACAGGCATGGATCTCTTGGAGGTCTTCCTTCGGCGACGCATCCAGCCGCTTCAAGCCAGAGACCATCCGATGTGGTTGTACTCTGGCACTGAGGACACCACTCAGATCCACCCGGAGGAGATCGAGGATGCCATGCTGGAAAGGTGTCTTGCGTGTATCACAGGAAACAAGGATAACCCTCGAGGAGCCAGGAGGATCCCCCCACTCGACCAGTCATACGCCGTAGACAAGGTCCATTCCTGTATCTTTGACTGTGATCCTCCTTTCTCCATCTTGTTTGTTTAAAATCGGTCGATTGACTTTTGTCTTGTTTGTTGTCTTTCAGGCCACCACTGAGATGTACTCGATGCCCAACGGGGCGCAAGAACCAGTCGAGGAGGAAGGGAGCGGAGGTGAAAGCCAGGAGGAATGGCAATCTGATGGCGCGGAGGACGAAGATGATGACAGCTCCGGCGAAGAGGAGGAGGAGGAAGAGGAGGAAGAATTCGACCCTCCTCGCATGGAAAGGCGACCCAAGCTCACCCATGACCCCGCGGTCGAGCGTGGCAAGGCTATCGCGCCTGTCGGGCAGTCGACGAAACGCCCTCGGATGACGTCTCCGGCACTGACTGAAAAAGCGCTGAAGCAACCCTGAGCGACGCCATCACAGCCGACGAAGGCTTTGCCCAAGATGAGGATGGCCATTCCCACCATTTCCGGGTACAGCAGAATTCGTGTTTTCTTGTTTGGCACGGACACACTTTTGGTCGACTTGTTGACTGATCAACTGATTTCTGAAACCTGCAGCGCTGCTACCTCCGAGACCTCAGTTACAAATGAAGACCAGGAGATGGAAGATGCTTCCACCTCTAATCTTGGTATGATCTCTGTAGTTTCGCTTTTGGTCGACTGAACGTCCGTTTCTAACTTTGAATCTTTCTTGCAGTCCCTCTTCATGTCATTGATCTCCCTGATGATGACGATGAGGCGCCGTTGATGCGGAGGAGGAATAAAAAGGCGCATGCTGGCAGGACTGCTCAAGTTGTATCAGTGCCTGAGGCACTGGTTCACGAGGGTGGCAACATCACTCGGACTTCTGTGTCTTTCACTGTGCCGCTGACGAGTATCCGGCCTTCATCGTCGACTGCTGATCCGCACTCCGACCAAGCATTGCTAGGAAGTTTTACCTTGTCGGAAGCAAGCAACGGAAAAGCTATGTTTCCAAAATTTTGAGCAATCAGTTTTAAATCTTTAAGTTATCTTCCTCGAATGATAGTACTTTGTATGGAAAACCTGTGCGGCGGAGGAACCAACTACGCTAAGTCAGCGCACCTTGTTTGAGTCCGCAACAAGCGTAAGTGAGCTGCAACTAGTTGCGACAAGGTTGCTATCCGGAGGCAGCACCGCTTGACAGGCTGCTGGCGTTCCTTTTCGGCGCTCATGACAAAGGTGCCAGCACCAGTTCCCTAAGCGTAAGGCACAAACATACAAAGGAAGAGTCAAGTAAAAAATAACATTGCAATCATTGCCTAAGATAGAGTTATATTACAAAATAGCTTACATGAGATCTAATAAATTGTTCTCCTAAACATGATCAGCGGCGACAAGGGAAAGATAAAGGCGGCCTAATCTCTGCGGTGCGCCATCAACCCGCGATCTTGCCCACCTTGTCACAATGGAGTGCGACAAGGGCTTTAGCGCCTCCACATCGGCATCTGGCGAGGGATGCGAGGGCGCCCGGCAAGGTTGAGGCACTGGATTGCGGAAGAGCCACCTTCATCACACCTACAGAGCTCCCTTACGGATCTGGCGATTCCTCGGCCAGCTGCTGGGATCTCTTCCGGAGTCATTTGGAGACCGTCACCACGCCCTTGAGGAACAAGCTGGCTTGGCTGGGTTGGAGGCAGCTCGTCGGAAGATGCGAATCCACCATCCCGACTCCGTCGGCTCCTTGTCGATGGCGTGGCGATATTCACAACCTTGAGTCAGAGCTCCACATTCTCCCGAAGGTGCTGCAATGGCGCACTTTGGCTCCTCGTTGGCCTTGATCTTATCCAGCGAGGCCCACCTCCCGCTCTTTAGCGCCATCCGGCGTCTGCATCCGGGGTGGTGGCTTGACTCAAGATCTGCCTTGGAGTCCTTGGCGTCGAGCTCCTTGCTCCTCTCGTGAGGCAGCCTGCTTCGCCAAGTATGTCGTCCTTCTCGCTTTGTGGTGCAGCAAACTCCTCGCCGCTCTTCTTGGTGGCCTCCGCTCGTCACCTTTGTCTCCAACTCTTTCTTGGCGGCCTCGGCTGCGAGCATCTTTTGCTTCCTTGAGAGCTCCGCCAATTGATTGCTCGTAGCTCTTCCTCATAGCTGTCAAGATTGATCTTCCTTCGTAACTCACCTTCTTGCGCGGATAGCTTCTCGGCGACAAGCCGTTCTGCTCCTCGACCTCAGCCTTCTCAGGATGAAGGCTGTGCTCTCTTCGTGAGTCGCTCCCGCTCTTACGCTACGTTAGGAGCTTCTTGGTTGGCGCCGGGCTCTTACTGCGGCGCTTCTCCATATGCTGCTCCGCCCTCGCGACAAGTGCTTGAGACTCCAACTTGGCTTAGGTAGCGGTAGAAGCGGCAACCTTCTTAGGTTGCTCCTCCTCGGACTCGCCCTGCTTTGCTGTGGCGCATCCACCAGCGTCAACCCAGCGGAGAAGCGAGCAGCTCTCCGTCGAAGGTCTCTCCTTGGCCGGCGCCACTGAGCTCGAGGCCGGGGAGCTTGATGAAGATGCCATCGCGGCCTTGAGATAAGCGCCGGGCAGGGCTCTTGAACTGGGCTGCCGGTGGCGGAGGATTGGCGGTCGGTGTAGCGCTGGCGCTCCTGCGGCCTCGAAGTCGTCGGTCACGATCGCCCAGACCCTCGCTAGCCTTTGCGGTGGCAGCCTTGGCGGCCTCTTGGCAGTGGACCTCAGGCGCCACCTCTTCCTCCATGGTGGCGGCGTCGGTGTTGCCTTGCGCACCCTCCTACTTGGCGACCTCGGTCTCCATCGGCTCTGCGGCGGATGGATCGGCGACCAGAAAAAGAAAGAACACTCAAGCAAATGTTGAAAAGAACAGAAAAAAAAGAACCCAAGGGAATTTTTCAAAGAAGGGTTTACCTCACGATGGGATCTGCAGCCATGGTCTCGACCACTGGGAGGATCCTTGGTGCTGTCCCTTGCGAGTCTCTATTGCGGAGGCGCTCCTTGGGAGAATCCTCCTTGGCGGTGAAGTCGAAGCAGATGGTATTTGGGGAGGCTTCGGGCACTCTGATGAGGCTGCTCTGCTCCTACACAAATCAACAAGTCGAATATCGGTAAAGAAGGAGCACCCATGCACACCTAACCGTAAGTAAACCATATACTTCTTGGGGGCTGTCTGGGCCGCTTTGAGGAAGGGTTGCGGGTCCGGCAAGGGGGTCTCAGGCAGCGCCTCCTGTTGCCCGCAGGGGATCATCCTCGATGACAACCACAGGAGTCTTAGCTCTCTTCGGCTCTGGGCCAGCGTCTGAAAAAGAAAGAGTTCGAGAATGAAACCGTCAGATACAAGGCAAAGCAACAAAATTGAAGAAATACAAGCACATCATAGAAGCTTACTCTTCTTCTTCCTAAATGAAGATCAAATTCGGCTCGCCTCCGGTGCGAAGGCGGAGGAGTAGTTCTCTTGACCGCTTGGCGAGGTGTAGCGAGTGGCTGAGAGGATCCCGCCTCGGTTATTGCAGCGGTGTGGGGTGCTCCTTGACACTTGATGCTTACTGCGATGGAAGTAGCGTCGCCTGGCCTCGGCTGTTAGCCCGTCTGCCGCCCGTCTGTCCCGTCTTGGCGCCTCTTAGTGGGCAGGGGGCTCAGTTGCTGCAGCTGCTAGATGGTGGGGAGGCGCCCTCGGCGGAGTTCGTTCGACTCGGCCTCGGGTTGATAAGCTCCTCCCTTGGCAAACTCCCGCCCGGCTTGCGCTCTGCTGCATCTGCCTCTTCCGGTGAACCCGAATTACGCGTGGCGGTTGCCGCCGCCTCCTCGACTAGTGGTGATCGCGCATCTAAATGCGTCGGTGTGGTGTCGGTGAGCCTCTTACTCGTCCCGGCGGATCGGCATTTCGTCCAAGCTGTCGAAGAACTGCCGCGACATCGTCCGCAGGCTCTTGCGAGTTGGAGCGATCCCATGCGAATCGCTCGCGACATCATAAGCGCGGAATCACGGTCGGCGAAGAATTGTTGCACAATGGGGCGACTCCCTCGGCAACCTAAACCACTTTCGGGGTGATCGGGGTCGAGCTTGAACAACTCGGGGCATTCGTCCAACTCCAAGGCGGTGAAATTCCAGTTGAGGCCAGGCGCAGCCTCATGATGTCCGCCGCATTTTGGAACTCCCAAGCAGCTCTCCTCCTCTCTGCAAGGGAAGCGATCACGTGATGAAGGAAATCTCGCCAGCAGCGCCTCTGATGATCAAGGCAAGCACTGGCGCCAAGATCCGAATCACGGCAATCTTCAACCTAGCATCTTGGCGTAAGTTGCTCAATCGTTGCCGCGCACTATTGGAGTTTGGCGCTGGGCGATGAAGGCTGCGGGTTCTCCTCAGCGATCAACACCAATCGGCTCTCCACTCCTCCCACTTGCTGCGGAGCTCTCCTTCGGATAGGCTTCTTTCTTGCGATCCACGGAATCAAAGCAACCCCTCCGGCAAGTGGCTCTCCTCTCGGCGCGGGGCATGAAGAAGTGGCGGAAGAGTGCTACGTTTGGATGGACTCGACAAAGTTTTCGCAAGGTGTGCGAAAACTGCCATAATCGAGAACAACATTGGGGGTGAAATCAAGGAGGCGAAGCCGTGGGTATTCATGATATCGCGAAGAATTCAGAGAAGAAGGGCAGAGCGCAATAGAAAGAAGCGAAGAAGGGGTACCGCTCGGAACCAACTCTGATCACGGCTGGGAGTACCTTCCGTCCGCGGATATCGCGTCTCCGTCGACCGAAGAGGTAGTAGCCCTCCTGTCGCTGCGTCGAAATTGAGAAAACGACCCGCTCCTTGCGGCCTTGTGCCTTTGCGCCTCGGCGACTTCCGCCCTTCCCTTGTCGACTTTGAACCATGGCGGAGGTGGTGGAGAGACGGCGTTGATGGCGCTGAGTGGCGATAGAGGCGGGCGTTGCTCTCTTGAACTAGAAGAAGGGGGGCGGTGGTTTTTTCGAGATGGGACAGCAAATGGCGAGGTGGGCGACCTGCCCTGTTTCCCTGTTTATAAGGAGGAGAGAGCGGACGTTCTCTTTCAATTAAAAGCCCCGATCTCTCCCACGGCGCCATGTTAAGGCGTCTTTGTTAAATGGGGGCGTGGTGGTCCGGAGCGGAGTTCGGCGTGATCTGAGCGCAGCGTGCCGATGCCTTTATTGGGCCTGCCTTGGCCTTTCGGCACCGTGTGTATTAAACCAAGGAACTCTGTGGTGTACTAAGTAGGGGTACCCTAGTATCCCGAACTTCGTGCCGAGCGATTCAGACACCAGCAGCAAGGCTTGCCTAGTGGCCAAAAGGTCCTCCATGGTTCCTTTGGAGCCATTCAAGAACAAAATATTTAAGCCAAGAAGACAAAGGCCCGGCAAAGGAGCTTGCCGGAAGGCCCTCAAAGGCACGCAGAAGAAGACCCGGCAAGAGGCTTGCGAAGGAAATTTCGGTGGCGACAAGCTTCCGGACGGCGAGATTGGCGTGACAAGGCACTTGTCGGCGGCAACGCTCCCTCTTCATCTCGCTCCGGCTCATCCTGGCGATAGCCATGGGACCATTCGGTAGCGTGTCAAGAAAATGTCTTGACCAGCGGAGCAATGATGGCCAGCGACAAGAATGCCATCGTGGCAGCGGTGGCGCTCTGTGATCCTGTTGCTTTGTTTAGGCGACATGGGCCGGGCATTCATCTTTGTCCTTGCCTTGAGGGTTAGGTAAATACCTTTGTACAA
This sequence comes from Aegilops longissima, assembly GCA_021605205.1. Taxonomy (NCBI): domain Eukaryota; kingdom Viridiplantae; phylum Streptophyta; class Magnoliopsida; order Poales; family Poaceae; genus Aegilops; species Aegilops longissima. The sequence continues at coordinate 2,763 of JAHIAM010004469.1, read as the reverse complement.
AGTAGTTGTACCAACGCAACTCATTTTCCGTTTTGCCCTTGTCTCGTTGCCACGGTGACCCCTTGAGCACATAAAAGGAGGCCCATGTAGCGTGGGGGGGTTCGACTCATTGAAACCGAGAACGATGCTAGGTTTTGTAGCTCTCGGCGCTCCCTAGCAAAACACAACATAATCAGACAAGCAGCGGTGGGTATTATCTCTCGGAGAGCTCAAGAAGTGGGTAAACTGCTCGTGTGCCGCCTCGATCTGCTCTTCGTCTGGACCTCCGCCCCCACAGAACAAAGGGCTCGTCACCCGATCCCATAGGTGTTAAGTGGGTTCTGATCAGCCTCCCGACATACTCTTGTGGTTTCTTTAGTTTGCTCGGCGGCGGTGTATCTGTGTTATCTAACCTTATTTTCACAGGTTCACTCCATCCTAAGCCAACTCAAGACCACAAAGTAATATATACATCACAATCATGTGTATGGAATTCTTCTTGATGTACATCTTGTTTGCAAGAAGGACTCATGAGCATGAAGTACATTCCATATTCATATCTTTTGTTACGTGCATATAGCCAAGATACATGTAACACATTGCTTACTCTGTCATGTTTATGCATTCACATGCCTCTATATTTCATATTCACATGATTGCATACATGTGGGGAGCCTATGCTTATTACATGTCTTTCCAACTTTACTTGTTCTCTATATCTTTATCTAGAGCTTTGATGTATGTTGTCATCAATTACCAAGGGGAGATTGAAAGCAGTGCTCCCAGGTGATTTTGGTAATTAATGTCAACATATCTCTTGGACTAACACCTTTACCTAGTATGTTTGAGACAAGTTCAACAATTGAGTGGCATGGACTAAAGGATGTGGAACCCCTTCAAGATGCTAAGGACTAAGGATTGGCTCAAGCTCCAAGATCAAGACTCTACATTTTCTATTTTAGTGATCCAAGGTCACATTGAGTCTATAGGAAAAGCCAATACTATCAAGGAGGGATGAGGTGTTGCTTAATGGCTTGCTTGCTCAAAGTGCTTAGTGATATGCTCCAAAGCCTTCAACTACTTTCCCATCCACATATGACCTAAACCAAAAGTCCTTCATTACCGATTCTTATATCCGGCGCCACCGAGTTCGGATGTCATAGCCACTGCCACAAACCCTTGGCAAATCGGTCTCACAGATGAGTTACAATCTCTACATGTGTCCATTACGAGAATCGGTCTCAGGAGTTTGAGTAATCGGTACTCTGAGATTACAATGCAAACTCTCTGGTTAACTTATTACCAAAATCGGTCCTCTGATTTTGTGTCAATCGACCCAGTTTGCACGACCAACTCTGGTTAGCTTATTACCAAATCGGTCTCACCGATTTGTATGTCTCTCTCAAGATACGTTATGCCTAACCTAATCACATCGGTCCTACCGAGTTGCATGTCGGTCCACGAAAATCCTACTGATCACTAGATTTGCTGAATCGGTCCAGTGAGTTTCCCAATTCGGTCCCAAGGTTTGGAATTGTTATATAGCAGTTAGATTTTTGTGGGCTATATATACCCCTCCACCCTCTTCATTCATGGAGAGCCATTAGAACGAACCTACACTTCCGGCATCCATTTACGAGAGAACCACTGCTCATGTGTTGAGGCCAAGATATTCCATTCCTACCATATGAATCTTGATCTCTAGCCTTCCCAAGTTGCTTTCCTCAAACCTTCTTTCCACCAAATCCAAATCCTGTGAGAGAGTTGAGTGTTGGGGAACTATCATTTGAAGCACAAGAGCAAGGTTCATCATCAACACACCATTTTTACTTCTTGGAAGTGGTGTCTCCTAGATTGGCTAAGTGTCACTTGGGAGCCTCAACAAGATTGTGGAGTTGAACCAAGGGTTTGTGAAACAAGAGATCGCCTACTTCATTGAAGATCTACCGCTAGTGAGGCAAGTCCTTCATGGGCGCGACCATGGTGGGATAGACAAGGTTGCTTCTTAATGGACCCTTAGTGGGTGGAGCCCTCGTGGACTCGGCATAGCGGGTACCCTTCATGGGTTGAAGTCTCCATCAGCGTGGATGTCGATAGCACCACCTCCGGAACCCACGACAAAAAATCGTGTCTCAATTGCATTTGAATCCCCAATCCCTTCCTTTACATTCTTGCAAGTTTTTTCTTTCGCTGCTCATATACTCTTTGCATGCTTGCTTGATATGTATTGTGAGTGTTAAATTGTGCCTAAACTCCACTGAACATAAAGAAGTTAAAAGCGCAACTTTTGGTGTTAGTGTCTAATCACCCCCGCCTCTAGACACCTCTTCTCGATCCTTTCATGGGGTCTATTGGAAACTAAGGGATATTAAGGCCTCCTTTTAATAGAGCATCGGACTAAAGCATTAGCACTTAGTGAATACATGAACTCCTCAAACTACGGTCATCACCGGGAAGTGTCCCGACTATTGTCACTCTGGGGTTGCCGGATCATAACAAGTAGTAGGTGACTATAACTTGCAAGATAGGATGAAAGAACACAAATATATTCATGAAAATATAATAGGTTCAGATCTGAAATCATGGCACTCGGGCCCTAGTGACAGCGTTAGGCATATCAAAGTCATAGCAACATCAATCTTAGAACATAGTGGATAGTAGGGATCAAACCTAACAAAACTAACTCGATTACATGGTAAATCTTATCCAACCTCCAGCGTCCGGCAAGCCTGATGGGATTACTCACGCATCGGTGAGCATCATGAAATTGGTGATGGAGTATGG
>JAHIAM010004468.1:0-98325 GCA_021605205.1 Aegilops longissima | reverse complement strand
AGCCGGAGATCCTGAGGTCATTCTTCATCATCTCACTGTGCCCCAGCGTACCCTCGCCTCGCTCGCCTCCCCTAGTACCACTATTCCCTCGCTAGCCACTCCAGCAGCGAGAGCCTTATCCCCCGTAAATCAAGCCCCCAAAAACCGCACCTTCCAAACTCCACCATGGACGAACGTGAACCGCACAACATCCATATGAGCCGCGATTTGAGCAATATCTCCAGTGACATCCTCGACCTCTGTTGTTCGTGTATGGATATGTTGAGCGCCGTGCGGCTGGCTGCCTGCTCGAGGGACATGCACACGACCATCATCGAAGCGAGGCCTATGCTTTTCAAGACACCCTGCTTGCTGCTATCTGGTCTTGTGAGATTTTCTTAGCATGATATGGAGGCGTACATGATGCCCCTCGACTTCAATCCATCCTCCATTAGCTGAAACTTCTTTGCGGGTATGTAGTGGGTCGTCGTACATCATTTCCCTCGACTTTGATCCGATCACCATCACCCGAAACTTCTTGGCAGGTATGTACTGGATCAGCATGCCTCCCACTGGATGGCTGCCGTCAGAGAAAATGGGAGAAATTTTGTGCTCGTTGTAACAGCCTGGATTTTGGCCCTTTTCTTTTTCTTTTTGATTTATTGGTTTTTGCTCTGTTTTTCTTTTGGAGTGGTTCTGTGGCTTTTCACCTGGGAAATCTTCCTGTTTTTCCTTCCCAAGTGGCTCATCATTATCAAAACCCTGCCAATATCATGTCACTCCACTGCTTGACCAAACCCTAAAGTCTTTTTCTAGGGAATATTCCTTTTTCTATTAAAGGAATAACCCTGTCTGCCCTAGGTTGTGAAGCAACCTTTATTTCCATCACTCCTAAAATTCCCAAATAATTCTCATAAATTGTTTGGGTCATATCTTTCTCAAATATGGCAAAATATTTCATTTGTCATGTTTATCATCTTGCTCAAATAGTTCATTTCCTATTCTGCCCTAAATGGCACATTGTGAAGCAAGTGCTATTTTAATTTTCCCAATTGACCTCAAACTCCTTGGACACCTTCTCCTGTCCATATCATTGCCACATGCCAAAGTGCAATCTCATTTTCCTAGTAATTATTTAATTATGATTTTCCAAAATTTCTATCCAGAAAGAAGCTTTGTGAAGGAGGTGCAAGCTAGGCATTTCCAAACGAGTTGCCATTTTGCATGATCCCTCATATGATCATATCATAGCCCTCCACCAAAGTAGAGCTCATGTAATGCCTCTATGTGAGCTCATCTTCAATTATTTGGTTCTGCCCAAAATTTCAGTTTTTGAAGCAAGTATATTTTATCTTGCTCCATTATGGCTGCCAATTTTTCTAGGCCTTCTATTATCCATATAACCTACCTCCACTCATTTTGGGCATACTTCATCAAGCCACTATTTCTCTAGAATTGTTGCAAGATTCTGGACAGAGGGAATAGCTGTGAAGGAAGTACCATTTTGGTAAAACCAATTGGTATGAAATTTTTACAGCACCTTTATCTGGCCAAATCACTAAGCCCTGCCAAGTTTTACCTCAAATTATTACTCCATGTGAGTGCATCATCCAAATCTTGATTCTGGACACATAATGTGAGTTACAAAGCAACTATGTTAGTTTGTGCTCCATTATGCCTCAAAACCTCCAGGATCATAGTCCTTCCTTAGTTAATCACCCCAGACAAACTCTTTGGCACCAGTAAAATCCCTGTTGATCACCAGTATTCACCCAAGTTTACTACAGTAAACTTCAGGGGGTGATTACCACTTAACCATAGCAGTTTTCACCGAACTACCACCGTAGTTGAGACCTACCCTGGATGAACTACCCACTAGACAACATGGTCAAGCCCCTATCCCTCGCTACCTACCAGTGCACGCGGTGACCGTGTTAATGGCACCACAGTGCACGCGCTCTGTGTGCAATGGCCGCGTCCAGTGGCCGTTTGTGCGTCGGCAGCTCCTCCTCTCGTCGGCTTCGCGCGCGTGAGCATGTCCAAGAGTTTTACTGCGTCGTCGCCGTCCTCCTGGGCCTCTCTCCATCTTAGTAAAACCCCTCACCAGCGCTCGCCGCCGAACGCCCGCGAGAGCACAGTGCTCCGTTTGGCTCTGCTCGTCGCCGTCGTCATCCTCCCCGTGCTCCCTTGGCCGCCTCTGCCCCGTGAGAGACTCCACTGTGCCTCCCTCGTCGCCTGCCTCCAAGGTCATGCGCGCGGGCACGCGTCCGTGGCGCCGGACACGCGTCCGCGGCGACGTCAGCTCGGCCTCCTCGCCCCGCGGCTATATAAGCCCGTCCCGGGTGCGTTTCTCCTCACCAGCGACCTCTACCCACTCCCCCACGACTCCCTGATCACTTCCCCGAGCTCGAGTCGCCCTCCACGACCACCACTGCCGCCATGGCCGCTTCAGGTCTCCTCCTCGATTGGAGCGAGCCGAGCCCTCCCTCTCCTCATATCCACCACCAGTAGAAGCCCCTCACTACAGCGACCCTCCTCGCCCCCTCTGCTTCTCGCTGGAGTGCCTCAGGCCGCCGCTACCTCGTTCGGTCTTCGCCTCCCTGTCCCTCTGTTGTCGCGGGTTGCAGCCACCCTAGCACTTTCCGGCGCTCACTTCCTCTCTGAATGGAGGCGATGTGGACTCCCGAGCCCTCTGGTGGCGTCGCCCTCGCCGGAGACGGCCGGAGCCGGCCGGCCCGTCGCCGGTGACGCGCCCTCCCCTGCCTCCTCTGTCCCGTGCGGGAGCAGGACGAGGAAGAAGAAGACAGAGGCCAGGCGGGCCCTCTTCTCCTCGCGGGCCCCGCGTGGCAGCCTCAGCCCCGTTGACCCAGGTACGCTGACGTGGATAAGTGGAGGCGTAATCCACAGATTACGTCTTCGCTTCCCGAAAGCGTAGTTTCGTCTTTCTTTAGACCAGAATGCACTTTCGCTGATATGAAAGCGTATTTCCTTTCTGTTTTAGTGTGGTATACGTTTTCTAGAGGAGAAGGCGTATTTCTGCCTAGTGCATGTTCTGTTTTTCCGGCTGAGGGCTTGTTTGTGATGATTTTATTACAAATGGGTCCCTGGCAGAAAAACTATCATATCTTTTCACTCCCAACTCCAAATGAGGTGATTCCAAATCCCACTTCTTCATTTCGTCGAGCCCGTTCTGTTGGTATCATTTTCACCATGTGTTAACATTCTGAAAATGACCATTTTGCCCTTGCCGTTAATCAGCCCCCTCCGAGAGAGATCCGTTTTTTGGCGATCCTTTCCGCGAGTTTCTCGCATTTTCTCCCGGTGATTTCTTCCACCCCAGGCAAGCCACATCCTCCATTTGAATGATTTGAATGCAGTGACATGGTTGCTTTATTTAAACTTGTTTAAAATATTGTGTTAGCTACTTGTGATTTGTTCATGGCATTTATCGGAGTATTATTTTGATCTTGTTATTGCCATGATATTTGCTTGGAGTTCTAGGATTAATATTTTGATGATTATGTGGATGACATGTGCCTTTGGATTCTTAGTGGATTTTATGATTAGTTTCATGATGGCTTGGTGTCGGTGTACGAAAAGAGGGGTGCATCTTTTGTACCCCTATAATCTGCAGCACGGCGATCTGAGCCACTGCACTACCGCTACCGAGCAAGGCAAGGGAGGTGAGCCGAGGTAAGACCGTCAAGAGGAGCAGAATGACGCCAAGACCAAGACCACAAAGAGCAAGGACGAAGCGGACTCCCCCGGCAAGGTCCTTGCCGGGAGCGGTTTAGCATGCCCGGCAAGAAGACCCTTGCCGGGCAGCTCACCCCACGCCACGAGCGAGTCACCCTTGAGTCCACTACCCCCATGGGGCAAGGATTCGGAGACATCCCGTGGTGGCATGTAGATCTTTGTGAAGACATTCAAGATCAGATACACACTTGAGAAGATGATGATCCTTGGCGGGATCCCAGCCAAGGAGGACCACAAGGCCCCCGGCAAGAGCCTTGCCGGGGATGATGGCAAGCGCCACGGCAAGACCCTTACCATTTGATATATCTTACAAACCTCGGCGAGCTATAAAGTCACAAGTTTTGGCTGACTTTGTCACTGAATGGACCGAAGCCGAACTCCCTAAAGAATACGGCCGAATACTCCAATTGATTATGCACTTCGACGGCTCTAAAATGTTAGCCGGATCGGGGTCAAGGTCAGATTGACGCCCCGACCGGAGACACACCCAATACGCATTTCGATAATGTACACGGACTCTAACAACGCAAATTAATACGAGGCCCTTTACACGGTCTCCGGATGGCAATCTCCATGGGCATTCAACGCCTAGAGGTGCGCGGGACTCAAACCTCGCAATATCCCAAATAAACGGAGACTTTGACGCCAAAGATCCGAAAATGGCAGCATATCGCAACGCTGTCCTCAAAATGTCACCCGGTTCAAGGACTTGAATTCCATCACGCCACCCGGATAATAACCAAGCGGCCGACGATCGCACGATTGGCGCAAAACGCGACGCTGTCCCTCCTAACATCTTCCCGAACGGCTCTTCAAGCCATCCGCATTATGGGAAGAGGAGTCCGAACTAACAATCCGAACAAGCCGCACCAACCGGCGATCCAAATTGATGACATAACACCTTCCGCCCACGACATAATGGCAGAATTGCCCGCGGGATGTAACCATTCTCGCCTACTTGCTTAGGCAGGAGCTTCCTCAAGACCAAAATGAGGCCCGCTGCATTGTCCGGCGATCTAAAGCCTACAAGGTCTATGAGGGAGAACTTTATAAGAAAAGCACAACCGAGTCCTTCAAAGGTGTATCTCCAAGAGGAAGGGCGAAACCTCCGGCTGAAATTCATGCGGACTAGGCGGACACCACGCCGCAGCTCGGCCCTTGTAGGAAAGGCATTCCGACAGGATTTTATCGCCGACGGCTCGAGCAGATGCCCAGACTTAGTCCAAAGATGCGCTTGTTGTCGCCTCTTTGCTAATCAAAGCCATATGCCACCCACCGCCTCAAAACTATACCAATTACCGGCCGTCATGTCCTGGGGCTTGACATGGTTGGACCACTTAAAGGGGGAACCCACAAGCAAAGGTACCTATTGGTCATGGTGGATAAATTCACCAAATGGATAGAGGCCAAGCCGCTTAAAACAGCAGAGTCCGGACCAGTGATAGACTTTATATCCGGGTAGTACACCGCTATGGTGTCCCCACAAGATCATCACCGATAACGGCACGAACTTAACCGCCGATGAGGTTAAATCATGGTGCAAAAATATGGGCATCAAGCTCGATTACGCTTCACCTATCATCCTCAAACCAACGGTCAAGTGGAATGAGCAAATGGTCTAATAATGAGCGCATTAAACCCGCACTAGTGCGGTCCTCACGAAATCCGACCGCGACCGGGTAGAGGAGCTCGACTCAGACTGGGGCTGCGGACAACGCCTAACCGCACTCACGGATTCACACCATTTTTATGGTATACGGCGCAGCAGTTTTGCCTCATGACATCATTCATGACTCACCTCGAAAGCGCATGTACGAAGAAAGAGAAGCCGAGTTGGATCGGCAGGACAGCTTGGACACATTGAGGAAGAGCGCGACGTCGCCAAGGCTCGCTCCGCATTCTATCAACAGCAGCTCAAGATACCAAAGCAGAGAAGTACGGGCCAAGACTTACAACGCTGGCGAACTGGTTCTACGCTGCGGACAAGAAAAAGGACAAGCTCAAGCCCAAATGGGAAGGCCCTTCATCATCGATCAAGTCTTGACCGCGGAGCGCATCGCTCACTTAAATGCATCGGATAACCGACTCGAGCCGAACCCATGGAACGAGCCCGCCCGACGATTCTATGTTTAGCGCCGACTAAGAGTTCGCCCCTTCCCCGCCCAATTTTTTTTATTTCAGCTGCCTTTTGTTTATCTTTTTCTTCTCAACCCTATTCATCCAAGCCTTAAAGGGCTTTACCTGCGCAACGACGCAAGACAATTGATGTGCTACCCGCACTCATTATACTCGGGGCTTTTTACCGTGCTTAATTATACGGGCTTTATGCCCAAAGACATGTGTCAAGCCTCCACATGTACCTTTTATTCACCATTATATGCATCGATATGACTTAAGTTTTGGCCAAGCTGGGTTGCTCGGCTCTGTGCTTACCCTCACGCTCCCGATTGTTCGGCTAGGAGGTAAAGGAGCACCTCTGCGATTTTTATCGCGGGTCACCGGATGTGTACCTCGACGGGTGAAGCCGAAAGCTAGCGTTCTTAAGGGAATATTCGGTCGGTGACTTAAAAGATGATTTTTTATCCACTTATTTATCTGCCCCCAGATGTTTCCTTCTTTTTTCGCAGTCCGTACATGCACTTTAGGGCATGCCACCGACCCTTAACGGAACTATTCTCCCGGAAGATGTTTCTACTAACCATGTAATATAACATAACTAGTTGGGCACTTGTCCGATAAAGCACCGATGACCCCTATGCCTGGTCTCCATGCATACCCCGTTGTTTCATAACCGAGAAGGTATTCGGACACACTCCGGACTCTAGGGTCCCGAGGTCGGGCGAAAAGGTCGGCAAAGACAAACGATCTACAATCCGCTAGAAGGCATTTTGTATGTCATTTTATAATACATTGTCAAATCGACCGATTGTATTCTTCCTCAATCCCGCCTAACAAAGTTGTCTAATTTACATCCTGTTGGGAAAATTTTGCGCCAACTCCACTTGGTCAGATACTAAACTCACAGGATCTCCTTCCCATCAGCCCCATAGGTCCGACTTCGCCATGTGATTGGGATCCGCCTTCTTGTACCGCTGCCTTTACCATGGCCCAGCCTCCTCGGCACCTTGGCGGCAGTGAATCTTCCATAAATGGAAGCGCCAAGCACTCCCTCGCAGCTTCTCCGCAAGCTCCCCAAGACCCTCGGGTATGGAGAAGGCTGGCCATAACGCCTCGATGACGCCGCTCATAGCCTGCCGAACTCGCTCGATCGGTTGCAACAATTCGAAGTTGATCACCCGCTGTTACGGGCATCTCTCCAGGGCGACACGTGAGCATACCTACGCATATATTCTCATCAATTGACTTCCTCGCCAACTCTTCTTTTCAAAGGAGTTCGCCAAGCACTTACTATATATGCCGCGACAAAGCCGCTGATTCTCCTTAACTGAGCCCGACATACTCGCCCGAACGCTTTTCAGCTCTTCTCCAAGCCGGGCATGGGCATCCCGGAGCTTGTTCCTTTCATGCTGCACCTTATGCAGCACCCTCTCGCCGCCTTTAGTTGGCGCAGGTTCTTGCCTGTCCGGATCTTGTCCGCAGCACCTGCAACGTCGTTCTTCAGACTTGCGCAAAGGCCAAACGCTACTTATCCTTCTAAAATAATGCGTTACCAGGAGAGGTCCTTGCGTTTCCTCCTGCGCCAGGCAATGTGGCCTCAAGTTGGGCCTTGTGAAGGAAATATGCCCTAGAGGCAATAATAAAGTTATTATTTATTTCCTTATATCATGATAAATGTTTATTATTCATGCTAGAATTGTATTAACCGGAAACATAATACATGTGTGAATATATAGACAAACAGATAGTCACTAGTATGCCTCTACTGGACTAGCTCATTAATCAAAGATGGTTATGTTTCCTAACCATAGACATGTGTTGTCATTTGATTAATGGGATCACCTCATTAGGAGAATGATGTGATTGACATGACCCATTCCGTTAGCTTAGCACTTGATCGTTTAGTATGTTGCTAATGCTTTCTTCATGACTCATACATGTTCCTGTAACTATGAGATTATGCAACTCCTGCTTACGGAGGAACACTTTGGTACTACCAAACGTCACAACGAATCGGGTGATTATAAAGGAGTACTACAGGTGTCTCCAAAGGTACATGTTGGGTTGGCGATTTCGAGATTAGGTTTTGTCACTCCGATTGCTCTGAGAGGTATCTTCGGCCTTCTCGGTAATACTCATCACCTAAGCCTTGCAAGCATTGTAACTAAAGAGTTAGTTATGAGATGATGTATTACGGAACGAGTAAAGAGACTTGCGTAACGAGATTGAACTAGGTATTGGATACCGACGATCGAATCTCGCAAGTAACATACCGATGACAAAGGGAACAAAGTATGTTGTTATGCGGTTTGACCGATAAAGATCTTCGAGAATATGTAGGAGCCAATATGGGCATCCAGGTTCCGCTTATTGGTTATTGACCAAGAATAGTTCTAGGTCATGTCTACATAGTTCTCGAACCCGTAGGGTCCGCACGCTTAAGGTTTCATGATGCTTATATTATGAGTTTATGAGTTTTGATGTACCGAAGGAGTTCGAGTCCCGGATGAGATCGGGGACATGACGAGGAGTCTCAAATGGTCGAGACGTAAAGATCGATATATTGGACGACTATATTCGAGTTCGGAAAGGTTCCGAGTGATTCGGTATTTTTCGAGTACCGAGAGTTACGGAATTCGCCGGGAGAAGTATTGGGCCTTATTGGGCCTCGCGGGAAGAGAGAGGGCTGCCTAGGGCAGGCCGCCGCTTCCCCATGGCCTAGTCCGAATTGGACTAGGGAGGGCCGCACTCCTTCCCTCTTCCCCTTCCCCAAGTCCTAGTCCAACTAGGAGAAGAGGGGAAGTCCTACTCCCGGGGAGTAGGACTCCTCCATGGCGCGCCTCCTAGGGCCGGCCTCCTCCTCCCTCCCTCCTTTATATACGGGGCAGGGGGCACCCCATGACACACAAGTTGATCTTCGTGATCGCTCCTTAGCTGCAGGCGGTGCCCCCTCCACCATATTCCACCTCGGTCATATTGTTGCGGTGCTTAGGCGAAGCCTCGCGACGGTAGAACATCAAGATCGCCACCACGCTGTCGTCGTCTTGTGGAACTCCTCCCCGACGCTTTGCTGGATCGGAGCCCGGGATCGCCATCGAGCTGAACGGTGCTAAGAACTCGGAGGTGCCGGAGTAACGGTGCTTGGATCGGTCGGATCGTGAAGACGCACGACTACATCAACCGCGTTGATATAACGCTTCCGCTTTCGGTTCACGAGGGTACGTGGACGGACACTCTCCTCTCGCTGCTATGCCATCACCATGGTCTTGCGTGATCGTAGGAAATTTTTGAAATTACTACGCTCCCCAACAAAGGGTATCGAGCCAGGTTTTATGCGTTGATGTCATGTGCACGAGTAGAACACAAGTGAGTTGTGGACGATACAAGTCATACCGCCTACCAAAGATGTCATACTTTGGTTCAGCGGTATTGTGAGATGAAGCGCCCGACCGACATTACGCAGACGCTTACGCGAGACTGGTTTCACCGCCCGAGCACTCGTTGCTTAAAGGTGACCGGCGGTGTCTCTGCTCTCTCACTTTAGTTGAATCGAGTGCATACGCCCGTCCTTGAGAAGGTTAAACGGAGTCTATTTGACGAAGTATCGCTGTGGTTTTGATACGTAGGTAAGAACGGTTCTTGCTCAGCCCGTAGCAGCCACGTAAAAATTGCAACAACAAAGTAGAGGACGCCTAACTTGTTTTTGCAGGGCATGTTGTGATGTGATATGGTCAAGACGTGATGCTATATTTTATTGTATGAGATGATCATGTTTTGTAACCGAAGTTATCGGCAATCGCGCAGAGCCATATGGTTGTCGCTTATTGTATGAAATGCAACGCCATGTAATTGCTTTACTTTATCACTAAGCGGTAGCGATAGTCGAGAAGCAATAGTTGGCTAGACGACAACGATGCTACGATGGAGATCAAGGTGTCGCTACGGTGACGATGGTGATCATGACGGCAGTGCTTCGCGATGGAGATCACAAGCACAAGATGATGATGACCATATCATATCACTTATATTGATTGCATGTGATGTTTATCCTTTATGCATCTTATCTTGCTTTGATTGACGGTAGCATTATAAGATGATCTCTCACCAAAATTATCAAGAAGTGTTCTCCCGAGTATGCACCGCTATGAAAGTTCTTCGTACCGAGACACCACGTGATGATCGGGTGTGATAGGCTCTACGCTCAAATACAACGGTGCAAAACAGTTGCGCACGCCGAATACTCAAAGTTAAACTTGACGAGCCTAGCATATAACAGATATGGCCTCGAACACGAGACCGAAGGTCGAGCGTGAATCATATAGTAGATATGATCAACATAGTGATGTTCACCATTGAAACTACTCCATCTCACGTGATGATCGGACATGGTTTAGTTGATTTGGATCACGGATCACTTAGATGACTAGAGAGATGTCTGCTAAGTGGGAGTTCTTAAGTAATATGATTAATTGAACTTTAATTTATCATGAACTTAGTCCCGTAGTATTTTGCAAATTATGTTGTAGATCAATAGCTCGCGTTGTTGCTTCCCTATGTTTTTATATGTGTTCCTAGAGAAAATTGTATTGAAAAATGTTAGTAGCAATGATGCGGATTGGATCCGTGATCTGAGGTTTATCCTCATTGCTGCGCAGAAGAATTATGTCCTTAATGCACCGCTAGGTGACAGACCTATTTGCAGGAGCAGATGCGCACGTTATGAACGCTTGGCTAGCTCAATATGAGCGATATGACGTTATGAACGCTTGGCTAGCTCAATATGATGACTACTTGATAGTTTAGTGCACCATGCTTAACGGCTTAGAATCGGGACTTCAAAGACGTTTTGAACGCCATGGACCATATGAGATGTTCCAGAATTGAAGTTAATATTTTTAGCAAATACCGAGTTGAGAGATATAAAGTCTCCAACAAGTTCTATAGCTAAAAGATGGAGGAGAATCGCTCAACTAGTGAGCATGTGCTCAGATTGTCCGAGTACTTCAATCACTTGAATCAAGTGGGAGTTAATCTTCCGATAAGATAGTGATTGACAGAATTCTCTAGTCACCATCACTAAGTTAGTAGAACTTCGTGATGAACTATAGTATGCAAGGGATGACGAAAAGATTCTCGAGCTCTTCGCGATGCTAAAATCGGCGAAGGTAGAAATCAAGAAAACATCAAGTGTTGATGGTTGACAAGACTAGTAGTCTCAAGGAAAATGGCAAAGGGAAGAAGGGAACTTCAAATGGAACGGCAAGCAAGTTGTTGCTCGAGTGAAGAAGCCCAAGTCTAGACCTAAGCCCGAGACCGAGTACTTTTGCTGCAATGGAACTGGTCACCGGAAGCGGAACTACCCCGAATATTTGGTGGATAAGAAGGATGGCAAAGTGAACAAGGTTATATTTGATATACAGGTTATTGATGTGTACCTTACTAGTGTTTATAGTAGCCCCGAGTATTTGATACTGTTCGTTGTTAAGATTAGTAACTCAAACAGGAGTTACGTAATAAACAGAGACTAGTTGAAGGAAAGTGACGATGAGTGTTGGAAGTAGTTCCAAGATTGATATGATCATCATCGCACACTCCCTATACTTTCGGGATTAGTGTGGAACCTAAATAAGTGTTATTTGGTGTTGAGCATAAATATGATTTGATCATGTTTATTGCAATACGGTTATTCATTTAAGTAAGAGAATAAATTGTTGTTCTGCTTACATGAATAAAACCTTATATGGTTACACACTCAATGAAAATGGTTCATTGGATCTCGATCATAGTGATACACATAATATTGATGCCAAAAATGCAAAGTTAATAATGATAGTGCAACTTATTTGTGGCAATCGCCGCTTGGGTCATATCGGTGTAAAGCGATGAAGAAACTCCATGCTGATGGGTTTTGGAATCACTTGATTATGAATCATTTGATACTTGCGAACCGTGCCTTTTGGGCAAGATGACTAAAACTCCGTTGTTCGGAACAATGGAACGAGATAACGACTTATTGGAAATAATACATACCGATGTATGCGATCCAATGAGTGTTGATACTCGTGGCAAGTATCGTTATTTTCTGACCTTCACAAGATGATTTGAGCAGATATGGATATATCTTCTTGATGAAACATAAGTCTGAAATAGTTGAAAGGTTCAAAGAATTTCAGAGTGAAGTGGAAAATCATCGTAACAAGATAATAAAGTTTCGCGATCTGATCGTGGAGATGAATATTTGAGTTACGAAGTTTGGTCTTCAATTAAAACAATGTGGAATAGTTTCACAGCTCACGCCACCGGAACACCACAACGTTATGGTGTGTCCGAACGTCAGAACTGCATTTTATTTTGATATGGTGCGATCTATGATGTCTCTTACGTATATAGTTTTGGGGTTATGCATTAGAGACAGCTGCATTCACGCTTAATAGGGCACCATCTAAACCGCTGAGATGACACCGTATGAACTATGGTTTAGCAAAGAAACCTAAGCTGTCATTTCTTAAAGTTTGAGTTGTGATGCTTATGTGAAAAAGTTTTCACCGATAAGCTCGAACCCAAATCGGAGAAGTGCGCCTTCATAGAATACCCAAAAAGAAACTGTTGGGTACACCTTCTATCACAGATCTAAAGGCAAAACATTCGTTGTTAAATGGATCCTTTCTAGAGAAGAAGTTTCTCTCGAAAGAAGTGAGTGGGAGGAAAGTAGAACTTGATGAGGTAATTGTACCTTCTCCTTATTGGAAAGTAGTTCATCACGTAAATCAGTTCCAAAGATTCCTACACCAATTAGTAAGGAAGTTAATGATGATGATCATGAAACTTCAGATCAAGTTGCTACCAAACCTCGTGAGGTCTTCCAGAGTAAGATCCGCACTGAGTGGTACGGTAATCATGTTCTCAAAGTCATGTTACTAGACCATGATGAACCTACGAACTATGAGGAAGCGATGATGAGCCCAGATTCCGCTAAATGGTTTAAGACCATGAAATCTGAGATGGGATCCATATATGAGAACAAAGTGTGGACTTTGATGGAGTTGCCCATGATCGGCAAGCCATATTATATAAATGGATTTTCAAGAGGAAGACAGATGTTGATAGTAGTGTTACTATCTACAAAGCTCGACTTGTCACAAAAGGTTTTCGACAAGTTCAAGGTGTTGACTACAATGAGATTTTCTCAATCAGAAGCGATTCTTAAGTCTGTCCGAATCATGTTAGCAATTACCACATTTTATGAAATCTGCAAATGGATGTCAAAACTACATTCTTTAATGGATTTATTAAAGAGGAGTTGTATATGATGCAACCAGAAGTTTTTTTTTGTCAATCCTAAAGGAGCTAACAAAATGTGCAAGCTCCAATGATCCATCAATGGACTGCAAGCATCTCGAGTTGGAATATACGCTTGATGGGTTGATCAAAGATATGATTTTATATGCACTTTTGGAAAGGCCTCAGATTTACAAGAAAGTGAGTGGGAGCACTACAACATTTCGATAAGTATATGTGAATGACATATTGTTGATCGGAAATGATGTAGAATTATTCTGCAAAGCATAAAGGAGTATTTGAAAGGAGTTTTTCAAAGAAAGACCTCGTGAAGTTGCTTACATATTGAGCATCAAGATCTATAGAGATAGATCAAGACGCTTGATAAGTTTTCCAATGAATACATACTTTGACAAGATTTTGAAGTAGTTCAAAATGGAACAGTAAAGAAAGAGTTCTTGCCTGTGTTACAAGGTGTGAGATTGAGTAAGACTCAAAACCCGACCACGGCAGAAGATAGAAAGAGAATGAAGGTCATTCCTATGCATCGCATATAGGTTCTCTAAAGTATGTCATGTTGTGTACTGATCTATTGCATACCCTACCACTAAGATTGGCAAGGAGTGCAATAGAGATCTAGGAGTAGATCAATGGACAGCGGTCAAAATTATCCTTAGTAGAATAAGGATATGTTTCTCGATTATGGAAGTGAAAAAGGTTCATCGTAAAAGGTTACGCCGATGCAAGTTTTAACACTAATCTAGATGACTCGAGTCTCAATCTGGATACATATAGAAAGTGGGAGCAATTAGCTAGAGTAGCTCCGCAAGAGCATTGTAGACATAGAAATTTGTAAATACTTACGGCTCGAATGAGATGCACCTGCTGACTAAAATTATCTCACAAGCAAAACATGATCACACCTTAGTACTCTTTGGGTGTTAATCACATAGCGATGTGAACTAGATTATCGACTCTAGTAAACCCTTTGGGTGTTGGTCACATGTCGATGTGAACTATGGGTGTTAACCACATATAGATGTGAACTATTGATGTTAAATCACATGGCGATGTGAACTAGATTATTGACTCTAGTGCAAGTGGGAGATGAAGGAAATATGCCCTAGAGGCAATAATAAAGTTATTATTTATTTCCTTATATCATGATAAATGTTTATTATTCATGCTAGAATTGTATTAACCGGAAACATAATACATGTGTGAATATATAGACAAACAGATAGTCACTAGTATGCCTCTATCGGACTAGCTCATTAATCAAAGATGGTTATGTTTCCTAACCATAGACATGTGTTGTCATTTGATTAATGGGACCACCTCATTAGGAGAATGATGTGATTGACATGACCCATTCCGTTAGCTTAGCACTTGATCGCTTAGTATGTTGCTAATGCTTTCTTCATGACTCATACATGTTCCTGTAACTATGAGATTATGCAACTCCGCTTACGGAGGAACACTTTGGTACTACCAAACGCCACAACGAATCGGGTGATTATAAAGGAGTACTACAGGTGTCTCCAAAGGTACATGTTGGGTTGGCGATTTCGAGATTAGGTTTTGTCACTCCGATTGTCGGAGAGGTATCTCTGGGCCTTCTCGGTAATACTCATCACCTAAGCCTTGCAAGCATTGTAACTAAAGAGTTAGTTATGAGATGATGTATTACGGAACGAGTAAAGAGACTTGCCGTAACGAGATTGAACTAGGTATTGATACCGACGATCGAATCTCGGCAAGTAACATACCGATGACAAAGGAACAAAGTATGTTGTTATGCGGTTTGACCGATAAAGATCTTCGAGAATATGTAGGAGCCAATATGGGCATCCAGGTTCCGCTTATTGGTTATTGACCAAGAATAGTTCTAGGTCATGTCTACATAGTTCTCGAACCCGTAGGGTCCGCACGCTTAAGGTTTCGGCGATGCTTATATTATGAGTTTATGAGTTTTGATGTACCGAAGGAGTTCGAGTCCCGGATGAGATCGGGGACATGACGAGGAGTCTCAAATGGTCGAGACGTAAAGATCGATATATTGGACGACTATATTCGGAGTTCGGAAAGGTTCCGAGTGATTCGGGTATTTTTCGGAGTACCGGAGAGTTACGGGAATTCGCCGGGAGAAGTATTGGGCCTTATTGGGCCCTGCGGGAAAGAGAGAGGGCTGCCTAGGGCAGGCCGCGCGCCCCCCCATGGCCTAGTCCGAATTGGACTAGGGGGAGGGGCCGCACCCCTTCCCTCTTCCCCCTTCCCCAAGTCCTAGTCCAACTAGGAGAAGAGGGGAGGAGTCCTACTCCCTGGGGAGTAGGACTCCTCCATGGCGCGCCTCCTAGGGCCGGCCTCCTCCTCCCTCCCTCCTTTATATACGGGGCAGGGGGCACCCCATGACACACAAGTTGATCTTCGTGATCGCTCTTAGCTGCAGGCGGTGCCCCTCCACCATATTCCACCTCGGTCATATTGTTGCGGTGCTTAGGCGAAGCCTCGCGACGGTAGAACATCAAGATCGCCACCACGCTGTCAGTCGACGGAACTCCTCCCCGACGCTTTGCTGGATCGGAGCCCGGGATCGCCATCGAGCTGAACGGTGCTAAGAACTCGGAGGTGCCGAGTAACGGTGCTTGGATCGGTCGGATCGTGAAGACGCACGACTACATCAACCGCTTGATATAACGCTCCGCTTTCGGTCTCACGAGGGTACGGGACGACACTCTCCCCTCTCGCTGCTATGCCATCACCATGGTCTTGCGTGATCGTAGGAAATTTTTTGAAATTACTACGTTCCCCAACACCTTGCACTCTTGCAGCTCTTGAGACAGTTGGGTATTCTTCTCGGTAAGATCCTGCATTTCATATGATCCTTAAATCAGTTAATATAACTACTTTAAGTCTCGGGGCTACCGCATATACAACTATTAAAATCTCTTACCCGTATGTCTTTTACATACTGCTCCGTGGCTCTGGTAAAACTATTTTGAGCGGCACGAAGGTGCGCGTCCCCGTGTTAAAGGCATTCAACGCCTCGGGAGAAGCACGCGTCACGAAATACTGTCCGCGGCGCCTGTGATTCAGGCACTTCCACCTCGACTTGGTGGCGGATGGTCTTCGGCATCCTCCGTCGGAGGAACGTCCGCTCGCGCTTTGCCGCCTCCCCCCCGACCAGGTGCAAGAGCCCGGCGGGTAGAGGTTGGATTGACGACTTCCACGCCCACGGTCCGGCAGACGCCTTTTTCCCTATAAAAAGTCATGAGCACTCAAACGCTTCCTAGGAACGTTGTTTCAAATACTGAATTGTGAGCTACACCTTTGCGGCGACGCTTCAGTCCGCGCCAAGGCCCTCTTCCGCCTCTCGTCCGAATCGCCCTTGTTGGTCAGCCATCATGGCTCGCTTCCCGCCCTAGGGCGCCTCCTGCACAGCGCCATCATATACGGTGGTCGAAATAAGCAAGGAAGGAGGACGGTATCGGGCTTCGCCGCATTACCGGGAAGCCGGATATAGTCCGGATAGTCCGCCGTGATGGCGACTAAAACGTTGTCCATGCTAAGCTGGTGGAACACCCGCCGATTAGCTCCACCTTTATGTCCGGATCCTCTTCGAGGTCGGATGCCGGATCTCTCTGATCCTCGTGCCGCGGAGCCGACTCAAAGATTCCTCCATAGTCCGACGCAGTTCCTCGCATCGAAGAAGAACACAATGTAAGAAACTTAAGTTTCAAAAGGCACGGGTCGGACACGCTGGGTGTTCGCTTACCCAAGGCCGGGGATTGTTCATGGAAAACCCATTTAATGGGTTCGTCCGAAGGAAATCCTCCTTCTCCCCTTATACAGCCGAACAAGATCGTCACCAGATCTTCGGCCGATTCCGCCCTTTGCGCCATGACGGGTGGCATCGCCCTCCCGCTGAAATCCCACATGGGTGGCCCTCATTGTAGTGGCTGCACCCCACAGAATGCATGTTGCCATGACTCCAATCATGGTCAACCGGCATGGGCCAAGAATCTTATTCGCCCATCGATAATGGACGCCTTGTCTTCCTCCAAAGAGGGGCTCATGGACGCCAACTAAGGCGTTTCTTCAGAGGAGCATTGCTGAACTCCGGAGGCCGATCCAACAGGTCCGCAGCGGAGCGCCTTCTATATAAAACCATTCAAGGCCAGTCTTGGCGCTTAGGGGTTCCGGATGGATATCCGTCCCGCAATGCGCCATATTTCGCGCCGCCCACTTGATATATGGACCCTCGTGAGAGCGGGTACAAGGCAAAACAACCTCTTCCACAGCAAGTGGGGCTCGATGCCCGTGAAAAGCTCAAAAGAGCTACGTAACCCGCAATATGCAGGATTGAGGCGGGCGTGAGGTGATGGAGCTGAGTCCGAGAAACTCCAGAGCCCGCGGAGGAATGGATGTACAGAAATCCGAGCCCCTTATCGTAGGGGACGGCATACCCGCCCCCTTTGTTGGGATTAGGGTAACCTCCGCTTGCTTCCCACCTTTGTAGGTGGCAAGCCTGCTCGAACCGAACCATGAAGGCCGGAGGAGATATCCCCATTTGAGCTTCACCAGCTCACAGCGAAATGAGCATCTCTTCCAATCTCCGCAAAGGGCTGGAGCGAGAAGAGGAGCCGCTGACGGTCCATGATGGAATGGATTCTTGGTCGAAAGCGCCCGATGAGTATTTATAGAGGAAGATGGTGATTTGGATCTGGATTCTTGCCTCCCTTATAGGCGATTGTTTGCACAACTAGGGGTAAAACATAAAAGACACCCTAGCTTTTCACATTCGCACGACGCGTGGAAGAAGGCCATTATTGGGCGTGGAAGCCGAGATGCACAACATTGATGAGGAATCCTGACACTGCTCGGCAGTACATGGAACTTAAAGGAGAACCCGCTTTGCAACGCCAAGACTACACGCATGCTGGACTTATCGCCATTGAAGCCTGGTTCGGGGCTACTGAGGGAGTCCCGGATTAGGGGGTGTCCGGATTGCCGGACTACCATCATCGGTCGGACTATCATCATCAACCGGACTCCAAGACTATGAAGATACAAGATTAAAGATTTCACCCCGTGTCCGGATGGGACTTTCCTTGGCGTGGAAGGCAAGCTTGGCGATACGGATATATAGATCTCCTACCATTGTAACCGACTCTATGTAACCCTAGCCCTCTCCGGTGTCTATATAAACCGGATGGCTTTAGTCCGTAGGACTACAATCACAACAACCCTTACAATCATACCATAGGCTAGCTTCTAGGGTTTATTCTCCTTGATCTTGTGGTAGATCCACTCTTGTAAACATCCACAATATCAATATCAATCAAGCAGGACGTAGGGTTTTACCTCCATCAAGAGGGCCCGAACCTGGGTAAACATCGTGTCCCTTGTCTCCTGTTACCATCCGCCTAGACGCACAGTTCGGGACCCCCTACCCGAGATCCGCCGGTTTTGACACCGACAACGGCTACATGCCTTAAACCGGTTCTGGGCCTTGGGCCCTTATAGAATATCCTCACAGGTTTCAAGCATACTTGACTACTGATGAAGTTAACCCGGCCTGTCCTGGCCGGTTCACGCCCAGTAGTAATATCCCCAACATTAGGCCCCAGATTGATTTGAACAGGTTCATGTCAATCCTTAGAAAAATCTTCATCTTCAACATCTTCTGTAAACTGGTGAACCGTTGTGATGTCATCTTCTTAGGTCATTGTAAACCGGCGTGACATCATGTGTTATAAAGAAACTATCCATGATACCTCCTTATTTAATAGATCTGCGACAATCGAGGTGACAGCTCCGTTTCCAAACTTGCGGCCCCTTGATTCTCGCGCCTGACACATGTCCCTTGCTTTATAAATAGGACGGAAGGGTCATTTCTTTTTCCCCTTCGCGCCCTTCTGCTTCGTCTTCCTTGCGCCGCTCAGCTTCGGAGCTCCGCCGCTACCGTATATATTTCAGTCAAAAGGTATGGATCATAGGCAAAGTTTTGGCTCAGCAATAAATTGTACTTGAAATATGTTATACTCCAAGAGAAAGTCAGGATGTGATATGCTCAAGGAAGACATTCAAACAAATTTTCTCATGCAAATAATCAGCCGCAAAATATTATGGATGTGTGCATGGATTTCATCAGATATCAAGATGAAGTTTTGATATAAGAAAACCAACATTATTCCACACGCCATCGGAAGAAATTTATGAGGCAAGGCTCTCAATTTTCCTCAAAGATGATATGTGAACAATTTCTGCCCACAAGACCGGTATTTCTCAACAAGATACCTCGGTAAAAGCTTCTGACAGACGGAAATGAATTTTTCTCAACAAGAAAACCCGAGGAGAAGATTCTCATGTACGGAACTCAAGCTTCTCCAGCACAATAATCCAACCAAGCTTCGTGTGTAAGCTATCGAGATTTCTTCAAGACGCTACCTGCATAAAAGCCTCGAGCGTAATCTAAGAGCCTTCCTCAACAAGTTACTCAGATGGCTTCCTCGTAAGCCACCCAAATTCGCGTCAAGACCACACTATGCAATCGCCCTCGAGATTATATGACGAGTTGGCAGTATATGGTAGTACATCTCAAGGATCAGATTTGCAATAATTTTGTCAGATATATACCTAAGAAAGGTACGGACCCAACAACTTCATAATCCATGCAAATGAAGATAAGCAGAGATACACATCTTATGTAATACGAGGATCGACAAGATTTGGAGATGACGACGCAGAATCCACAATTTTGACAATGGTCACCAAGAAGATTATTCCCGGACGTGACAAGGTGATATTATGAACTCTTGTCACCCTCTTGTATGGTTGTCCTCAACAAAGAGCTCTGTACAGCTACAAGCCCCGATCATATGTCATATGTGTGCGGACCCAGGTCAGAAAATAAGAAAAAGGAATAATGCCAACAATATTGGAGTAACCACGGTCATGGTCATACGAAGAATCAAGGACATGTGTGGCCAAGTTATTTCAGTAAGGTATCCTGACAAAGAAAATCATGACCGTTAAAGGATGAGCCTGACAGCAAAGGGATTTCATATCACCATCAACCCGCTTGGAATGGTTAGTGTGAAAAATCCAAATGGGTATACCGACAAAATGAGAAAGTCAAAAGCCGAACAATCAGCTCAGACCCGGTATACTCACCGATGGAATCAAGTACACGGTCAGTCTATCAGGAAAAGCATTTGTCCGGCAGCCCCCTATCAGGACAGCCCCAAGGTGGTAACATTTGAGGTATGACACAACTATAAGTCCATACCCCGTTAATCACTCACGACAGAAGGCAGTCAAATCTTGGGTACAGACCCCATGCTCTAGTCAAAGGGATAAATCTAGATAAATCAGTTCCACTTGCGAGCTGTCAGATCCTGTCAAAAAATGGCCATGATTCTCAACATTTATGGAACCAAGAAGACATGCATTTGTTTGAGTAACCTGGTATCAGAAGTAAAAAGTTTTCATGGAAAAAGGAAATTTATGATCAGATCCATTGGATATCACCGCAGATATGAGAAAATCAACGTCAGTAAAAGGGAATTGGTATATGAGCAAAAGCCTATCAGGATTTGGGAAAGGTAAAGCAAACCACCCCAGAGCAAGGTAAGAAAATTTTATAAAATTTCTCGGGGGAACAATAAATAAAGGGAAATGGATACCCGAGTTGGAAACGGTATCCTCAAGTCATACTTGTTCCCAGAGCAACTAAATCTCGAGGACGAGATTTCTTTAAGGGGGTAACAGTTGTAACAGCCTGGATTTTGGCCCTTTCCTTTTTCTTTTTGATTTATTGGTTTTTGCTCTATTTTTCTTTTGGAGTGGTTCTGTGGCCTTGTCACCTGGGAAATCATCCTCTTTTTCCTTCCCAAGTGGCTCATCATTATCAAAATCCTGCCAAGATCATGTCACTTCACTTCTTGACCAAAACCTAAAATCTTTTTCTAGGGAATATTCCTTTTTCTATTAAAGGAATAACCCTGTCTGCCCTAGGTTGTGAAGGAACCTTTATTTCCATCACTCCTAAAATTCCCAAATAATTCTCATAAATTATTTGGGTCATATCTTTCTCAAATATGGCAAAATATTTCATTTTTCATGTTTATCATCTTGCTCAAATAATTCATTTCCTATTCTGCCCTAAATGGCACATTGTGAAGCAAGTGCTATTTTCCTTTTCCCAATTGACACCAAACTCCTTGGACACCTTTTCCTATCCATATCATTGCCACATGCCAAAATGCAACCTCATTTGCCTAGTAATTATTTAATTATGATTTTCCAAAGTTTCTATCCAGAAAGAAGCTTTGTGAAGGAGGTGCAAGCTAGGCATATCCAAATGAGTTGCCATTTTGCATGATCCCTCATATCATCATATCACACTACAAAAAAAATACACTTCCGTGATGATACGTGTTTGTCACAAGAGGTCGCGTTTTTCGTCATGCATGTACATCCATGACAAATTTACGACGTAATCAAGATAGTCATACCGTGTTGTCGTCAGAGAAGTGTTCCATGACATTGCCAAAATTATCATCACGAAGTGTCCACTTCCATGACGATAAATCGCGATCACGTAAGTGCTTTCGCCAAGGGTGACCGACACGTGGCATCCACCGTAACGGAACGCCGTTAAGCTATCGGGTCGGATTTTGGATCCGATAACCCGTTAATAGCCACGACCAATGTCGATTTTCCACGTGTAAAATTCTCATTGGCTGACGGATCCTGGCACAGGTGTCACTCATCCAACGGTCGAGATGGGCCTATGATATGTTGACACGTGGACCAGCCCAAAAGTGGCCCACAAAGTTTAAATGGGCCAGCCCAACCGAAGGCCCATAAGATTTAGCAGACCATAATGGGCCGGCCAGCTAAAGGCCCACAAAATTTAGCAGACCATAATGGGCCGGCCCAGCTAAAGGCCCACATGATTTAGCAGACCATAATGGGCCGGCACAACTAAAGGCCCACAAGATTTTGCAGACCACAATGGGCCGGCCCAGCTAAAGGCCCACAAGATTCTGCAAACCATAATGGGCCGGCCATGCTAAAGGCCCAACATTCTTTGTCAAATCGGCCCGTCAACGGCCTATCCTAAATTTGTCATCAACGCGGCCCATGGTCACTTCTGGCCCATTAACAGTCCTCTAAGTAATTGGGCCGAATTACGGCCCGGTGTATTTCCGACCTGTTAAAGGTCCGGCTTCATTTGGGACCATTTACAGGCCATCAAAACTTTCGGCCCATAAACGACCGTGAAGGATTTGGGTCATATTTGGCCATGTCTGACATTCGGCCTGTTAGAGGCCCACTATAGCTTTGGGCCACTTTCGGCCTGTTGTCATTTTCGGCCTGTTAACGCCGGACGTAAACCATGGGCCATATGTGGCCCAACGTCATTTCGGGCCCATTAACGCCCATATAAAATGACGATAATCTAGCCCGACCGAAGTTCCGGCCTGTTAAGGCCCGTATATTAGGTCGGCGCACTTACGGCCCGTCCGAATTTCGGCTTGTCAAAGATCCGCATCGTAAATGGGCCACCATTTCGGCCTGCTAAGTCCAGTGGGTTATTTGGCACAATCAGGGCCCAATCCCACTTTCGGTCTATTAAAGGCCCATGTTTTTTATGGGCTCGAGATATTTACACCTGTAAACAACCTATTTTTACTGATTGCCCAAATTATGTTTAGGCCTGTTAAGGGCCCACTATGGGCACAGGCCTACCAGAAAAATATGAAAGCTTATGTTGATTTAGGCCCAGATATTTTAGTGGGCTACATGCCAATTTCGCCCAGAATCGCTTTTAGCCCAATTGAATGGGCCCGATTTAATGTTGGCATGTTGGGCTCCTACTGAAGCTTTCGCCAAATACATTACTAAGATAAACCTACACTATACAAAAATAGCGTCAGAATTACTTCAGCTCGAGGCAAAGATCATAAATGTTGTATCACAACAAAATAAATTCCAACCATACAACAAAAGGCCTGTTGGCATAAAGTTTACAATCCTTCCAGATAAAAGCACCATCGATGTATAGAAGCACAAATCATTCGACCTGAGTGCTAATGTTTCAGTCAGAGAATGATGGAGCAAAGATGATCTCCACCTTTTTCCGCCATTGCTCTTGAAGAACGGGTTAATGTCCGATAGTCCGGTTTCAAAACTATTCATATCTTGACGACATTTCTCAACCACTATTCTTGTTTCCAAACAACGCCCATTAGGGATTGGACTTGTGTCTCGAGCATAGATATATCACTGCCTAGCAGGAAGATTTTGTTCAAGAGGCGATTTGGACGAGGTTACCTTGACAACCAACCTGAATTATGCAGAAGGTGCTTTTTGCATCGTTAGTGGAGAGATACCGACGACCGCAGAAGAGGTGACATTGTGCCTGTAGTAGCCTCGCCACCTTCGTGTGGTTGTGGCTATTCAATCATTTGTTCCATAGCTTCCTAAAGTTTGAACTTGTAGATTAGTGTACCGATAAGTTACTAATGAGACAAAACAAACAAAGTAGGTTAAATGTTTGTACATAACTTATTTTGGTGAACTACTGTAATACATTAGCATGTATTTTAGTGCCAACTACATAATAAAATCACTTTCGGAACATATGTCCATGTAGCATGCCTACTGTATTGTCTATTTCCTCACATTCGTTAACATCTAAGGATAAAGAGACATGGTTTAAAGTAGGATGAACATAGTATGACATCATTCATATCATGGGAAGACAGATATAAAAAAAAGGCTATTTTATCATTCTGTGCGCACGTGAACTTAAAAACTAGATTACAGATCAAGACCAAAAGAATATCCTTCATTTCTTTTAAACCATGTAAGGTGAAATGATACGTTAAGACAACTATGAATAAAAGTAAACAGAGTAACTGACATTGGCTGCAAACCAAGTAGTTAAATGAACACATCACAGTACCAATCAGTTCAAGGCAGGAGGAGTAAGGACTTACAACAGCGGCTTGAACTGGTGTGCTCATGTCCTTCATCTTGCTGATGTGGCAATCCTTGAAGATTTGCACTGCATTCGGTTCAGGTTCTTTTTGGTCCACACGGATTTCCTCCAGATTCGAACAAGTCAATATAGATACGATAATATGGCACAAAAAAGAAGGAAGTAGCAGCTATTTACAAGAGCCTCGCAGTGTGCAATATAGCTACGAGATCCTGTTGTCTGTTGGAATTTCATTTTAGAACGGTTGGTTTTGTTCTTCAAACAGTTAGCCTAGAAGAAGATACACTTGTAAGACACATACATAAATACAAGTTCAATATGTGGTCCGATCAAATACATATAGCCTACCCGATACTTTGGATCGCACCAGTGTTTAACGAGGGCTTTCCATTTCATCTGTAATATATTACACCGAGATGTTTGGGCGATTTCATTGTTAGCCTTGCCTTCAAAGTGAGATTTTCTAAGGTGGTACCGACATCAAGCAGAAAGCGATCGAAAAACATGAGTGCATGCTTGTTTAGTTGCATCATCTTTCGGATCCAACTTGAACCTCATCCGTTGAAAAAAGAATGTGAGTCTTATTAGGAGGAAGCTAGAAAGTATGGGACAGAGCAAGACAATATTACTAATTGCGTTGAATAACATTACTTACGGATAAATGGTCAAGGAAGGTGTTAAACTGGGTATTGTCTTTCTCATTCCTGTACTAGATCCATGTTGGGAGGATACGTGCATGACACCTAACGACAACGGCTGCCTCTGGTACTAACTTGGCTGACTCTGTAGCATCATATGGCCTTTTTAAACCTGCCTCAAAATGGATCTCCATTATTCCTCCTTTAGATTTTGTTAATCTGTCAAGCATTATCTCTGATGTCTGTTTCCGCTTGCACCGTGGTGCTAATTCAACAACGAATATGGAAAGTGTTAGTGTACATCAAACTGTGAGAGTACATATAAAGGAGCATGCAACTGCAACTTGACTCGGTCAGTACCGCCTTGATGTTGATGCTCATGAGGTTCATCTGATCTTGCCAAGTCCTATTGTGTCGCAAGAGTGCTTCGTAGTAGTGTTAGGTGTGAAGGCAGCTTGGGAACCGCCGCCCGAGCAAACGAACGAGTAACTCGTTGAGATGCTAGTATAGTTGAAGCGGATGCTGCAGCTGGTGGAGCAGTGATACCGTGTTTGTAGATTTAGCCGGTGGACTTGGACCTTCTATCGCACTATAAGTACCAGCAGAATCTCGACGGCGTAACCTTTTCGCTTTCACCCGACGAGTAACAACACTCCCTACTATATTATTTTCCTTGCTCTTTTTTGACTTTGCCATGTCAAGTTGTACCCACAACACAAAATAATAAAATCATTCCTCAGAACTCATTGATGCATGATACAGACAAGCAATACTTTGGTGTAAGACAACCATATGAGGATGGAATATGTAAGAAAAACAGGACGGCATGACATATTCACAGCTACGATGTGCAAACTAAGGTATGATTTTCAAGAAAATAGAAGTAATGCAAGCTAGACACCATATGAAAGATGCAACCAATATTACTCGCCAAGTTAAAAGTGTCTTGTCATAAGTGGCAATTCAAAAATTAGAAGCAAGACAACGAGAAATCAATGCAAGATGCAACCACTATCAAACTTCCATGTTAAAAGCGCCCAATCATGAGTGACTGATGCGGATACACAACAACAGACTTTGATGTAAGAACATGGTATGATAGATAGATGCAATGTATTCTAGACACGTAAAGCCATGTCATATGCACATGTATAACGATAAACTCAGCAGTGCAATTTAATCAAAATAAAAGAAATACAGCTAGACAACATATGCAACATGAAACCAATTGTCACACAATCAACTTAGAGCAAGCACTGCGATGGTGGAGTACGGAGATGAAATCATCATGTAGACTTGGGACTTCAACTTCATTAGCAATAGCAAAGGGCAAATCTAGAGAGTCTATGTTTGCGTCGGTGGAGGACCACCAACATCCCCTAACTTACTCTTTTCCTTCCTATTTTCGATATTGCCTTATGAAGTCAAAACCACAAGAAGATGAATAAAATTAGCTCTGCATAACTGGTTGATGCATGATATGACGAAGACTAATTTGATGTAAGGCAAGCGCAGGATAGGAGGATGGAATATATACAAAAAGGACAGCATTTCATATTCACACGCATTTATAGGAGGATGGAATATGTATGAAAAAACAAGAAGCGGAAGGCATTTCAACAAAATTAGAAGAAATGAAAGCTAGGCACCATATGAACATGCAACCAATATCACTCTATCGTAAAAAGTGTCTCGTCAGAAGTGTCATTTCAAGAAATTAGAAGCAAGACAAGCTAGAAGACAATGCAAGATGCAACCTACATCACAGTCCCAAGTTAAATGTGTCTTATGGGTAAGTGATCGTTGTAGGTATAAGTTGTAAGCTACGCCGATGCAATTCAACATAATCAGAAGCAATACAAACTAGACATCATACGAAAAACGCAACCATGTATAACGGTTCCAAGTAAGAGCAAGCATCTGTGATGGTGGAGTAGGGGAGATGTGCTCATCATGTACGCGTATGTTCTAGAAACAGGAACACGTGTCATATTCACGTGCATTATGTGTAAAGTAAGCAGATGCAATTCAAGTTAGAAGCAATACAAGCTAGACATCATACGCAACATGCAACCACATATAATAGTGTCAAGTTAGAGCAAGCACCTGTGATGGTGGAGTAGGGGAGATGTGGTCATCATCTACATAGCTACGTTGACTGCCCAGCCTTGTGTTGTCTTGCGAATCTTGTTGGGAGGATGGCAGAGTAGAATCTATAGAGACCCCCTGTTTGAGTTGCTCCGAAGGACCACCATCATCCACTGCCGGACTAATTTCCTTCAGCTGTAATGATTTTGCATTGTGAAGTCAAACCGATAAGAAAAAGGAATTAGAAACACTGCAAGACACCATATGGAAGGTGCAATCAATATCACTCTGCCAAGTTAAAACTGTCTCGTCATAGGTGGCGTTCATCAAACTAGAAGCAATACATGCTAGAAATCATATTCAAGACGCAAACCAATATCACACTGCCAACTTAAAGGTGTCCCATCATAAGTGACTGATGCAGATACACAAGAAGAGTAGTTTCATGTAAGAACATGGTGTGATAGATAGATATAGTATGTACCCAAAACAGGAAAGCGTTTCATATTCACATGTATCATGTGTAAGCTAAGCAGATGCAGTTTACACTAATTAGGAGCAATACGAGCTAGACGCCATATGCAACATGCAACCAAATATCACACTGCCAAGTTAGAACAAGCATCTTGGATGGTGGAGTAGGGGAGCGGAGACTTGGACCTTGTAATGCACTATCAGTACAAGGAGAATCGGTACAGATCTCCATTTACGTTGCTGCAGAGGACCACCATCATCGCCTTCCTTACTCTTTTCCTTCCTCTTTCTTGATTTCTCCTTGTCAAGTCAAACCCACAACAAATTAGGAGCATTGATGAGGGATACACAAGAATAGTAGTTTGATGTAAGAACATGGTTAATAGAAAGACGTAGTATGTACCAAAAACAGGAAGGCATGTCATATTCACAGGTCTAATGTGTTAACTAAGCATATGCAATTTACCCTAATTAGAAGCATTACAAGGAAGACACCATATGCAACATGCAACCACATATCACACTCGCCAAGTAAGAGCAAGCACTGCGATGGTGGTGTGGGGGAATTGCGGTGATCAACTAGAGAGCTATGTTGACTATCTTCATTTAGCCTTGCTGTTTCTTGAGAATCATGTGGGAGGATGACACTTGCACTCTTTAAACGAATATGGCGCTTCACAAGAACTCCACCCGGTGACTGCCTCATCATAAGTGATTGACGAGGATACAAAAGAGCATTAGTTTGATGTACTAACATGGTTAATAGACATATGTAGTATGTATCAAAAACAGGAAGGCATGCCATTATCAAAGGTATAATGT
The DNA here is from genome assembly GCA_021605205.1 of Aegilops longissima. Classification (NCBI taxonomy): domain Eukaryota; kingdom Viridiplantae; phylum Streptophyta; class Magnoliopsida; order Poales; family Poaceae; genus Aegilops; species Aegilops longissima. The sequence goes on along the minus strand of JAHIAM010004468.1, from coordinate 70,158 downwards.
GTAAAGTAAGCAGATGCAATTTAACCAAATTGGAAGCAATACAAGCTAGACACCATATGCAACATGCGACCACATTTGACAAATGAAGGTTAAAGCAAGCACCGGGATGGTTGTGTGTGGCAATTGAGATCATCAACTACAGAGCTACGCCATCGTCTCCAATCACGACATCGCACCCATTAGAGCTACTGAACGCTTAGTGCTTATCTTCGAATTACACCGAGCGATTTCTGTCTTTTCTTTTCTCGCATTCATCAACACCGCCAGTAGTCTGAAATACCCATGCATAAAAAACAATAGTGTGAGTATGGGTGAAGTGTGTGCATAATTAGTACAAAGGTAAAGGTAGCGATAGCAGGTCGGTGAGAAATAAATGATGGGAGACATATGATAGCTCTACAACATGCATGGCACACTAAATTACTACAAGATTCTATGAAAATAACAATGATCGAAAGCAAATAGGTCAGTCCATTTTATCTGCACCGTCCGATGTACAAAGAACGGGCAGATCGCCTTCATCTACCTCCACCAACAAGTGTTGACGATCTTCCTCGAACGCCAATGACCACCGCCCAAGATTCTCCCCGCCTGAACCTCCTCGACCTCACCGCACCGCCGTGCTTGGCACCGCCCGCCATCCATTCAAGCCCCGCCGACCTCCAGATCAGCGCAAGCAGCCCTCGCACCCCACACCCCAATGATAGACACCGATGTGCCGCTTCCCGTGGAACAAAGCGGACTAGGTGCTCTGCGCGCCTAAGCGGGTGCTGCTTCTTTTAGTTGCGGTTCGACTGACCCTGAATTGAAATCCAGGAGGGCTACTGACCTCTAGCAAAGGTGAAATAGTAAAAGGGAGGAAACCTTGTGCATTTAGTATCACGAAGAAGATGCAGTAAGAAGCGCTCAACTAGTTTCTTTCGTGGGATGAATACGGTGTGAGCGGAGACGTAAGATTTGCATGAATAAGGGAAGAGGAGTACCTCTTTCTGCTGGCAGTGCTGTGTCCTCCCTCTGTTTTTCCGACGATCTTCTTGTTGTTTGCCGGAAACCAGAAGTTGTGGAGGACGGTGCAGCCTTGGACGAACCCATGGTCAAGTTGTTGAGTGTGGTGCGGTGGCCGTGTGTCGGTGACGGGGAAGCAAATTCGAGGCGGTGAACGACGGCGTAGCGGGAACAGCTCCGGTGCGGTAGACGGTTGCGACAGTGGAGCCGCAGCAATGAGGCGCAGGACGACGTGGTCGGAGTGGTTCTGGTACGGTGCATGTCGGCGTCGGCGTCATAGAGGCAGCTCTGCCTCGGCTTCAGCTGCTAAGTCCTTGAGGGTGTTGCGGTTGCGGTTGCGTTTGACGACGACGCCGGGTACCGCTCGGCGTGATGGAGGAGGGCGGCGGTGGATTGGCCGCTATGGGGTGGCGGACGGAGGAGGCTGGGTTTCATGCGTTGGTGGAGAGGCGTTTTCACGCCCATGGAGTATGAATGGGGAAACGGAGGAGGCGGGAACTAAGGGGAACAATGTTTCGGTTTGAGAAGCGCTTGTTTGAAATTTGTGGAAAGTTACAAACTTTGCCCCATCTAAAATTTCGGACATATTATGGGTTGGGGTAGGACAGTCTTGTCGTGTGTCCCAAATGTGGGCGGATAGATTTCGCCGAAAGATGGGTAGGCGCCCACGGCGATGAATGCTTCTCTGGCGCCTTGGTGAAGTTACAAACCTACCCCTGTTTAGACCTTTGGACATCGGGCCGATAGGCTACACGGGCCGAGTCGACAGTAATTTCCTACCACCAAAACATTAGTCTCATGGTTTCGGGTGACCAGAGGCCTATTTGGCGCTTGCTCAATATTTGGGAGCAGAAGCATTAACGATTTCGGTTCTCTTGAATTGAACTTTTAGGATTTGTCAAACTTCACAAATCTTTACTCCTGAAAATCCTAAAGCTATGATTATTTTGGAATGGAGGGGGTACATTTGAATATACAGTGTACACGAGTATATATTAAAAAATATGCAACTTACCTCAGTTCATGCATGGTTCCAGATATAATCTCCTTGGTTGCAAAAAAAGTTAGATATGCGTATGAATATATAGAGCATGTTCAAACTCACAACAAAGATTGATGCCCCCTTTTACATATGATTTACAAATTCTATTATCTCTGGTTCAAATAGATGAATGCACTTCCTATGAATTCGAATCTTTGAAACCCCCTTTATGTTGAATTCGACATGTATCCTATTTCATAGCTAGCAATTTGGAATGTATCCAAGCAAGTGACAAATGTATAAAGTGCTTCACACTAACAACATGGAGTGCACTAATTAATGTTTATATATGAATTGCAAAAGCATCCATTGCCTGTATTTCAAACCGCTCTCACTCTATGGATCGATAATATGAAACATGCACATGCACATGCTAGAATTCAATAGAGTATGGGTGTCTGATAGACCGATTTTTGTCCATACGCAATTTGCAAAATTCATGATCTCATACAAAAATAATAATGCCATTTATATTTTAATTTAATGCGTAGAACCGCCTTTTACACGTAGATGCACTATGCCTCGCCCTGTTCTCACAAACGTGTTATATATCTCTCTATCTAACGCATAAGTGCACACACTTTATATGCATCGGCATTTCTCTTTCACACATGCTCACAATCTCTCTCGGGGTGTCGGGTGTCTCACGACATGCTCTCTCTGTTCTCTCTCTCTCTCTCGACTACTATGTACCACTCTTTTCACTAATCTCAGTTGGAAAACACTATTTTTCTCACATGCATATATACACATGCACGGTCTCTACTAGCCCTCTATACGCACATATATGTGCCTACGTGTCTCCCGCATGCACATTATCTTTAGGCCTCTCTCGCACACATTGCCCCTCCCCGACACACCTCTCTCTTAGTAGTTGGCAGATATGATTTCATCATATCATACGGTAGGATATCCCTGACTGTTAGGCTGGATGGTAATATGAGGCAAAGTTTTACCCTAGTTCGGATCGGACCCTTGCAGCTTGAAGAAAGAGCCTACTCCTGGTATCAGATATTAGTGATAGGTGTGTACAAAGTACACGTGAATACCGTGCATTGTGCGTGTGTGTATACTATCGATTTAACTAGCCCCTAAGCTTGTATAACATACTAAGGGCCTAGGGTTACAAATCATATATAGTCGGCTTATCACCAGTGGGGATAGAGTCCTCCGCGACGCTGGTAGCTTCGTATTGTACGCCGAGTCTTCCACGTGGGTCTTCGTATAACGCGTCTCGATCCAACCTATATGTGGCGCAGGATGGAACCGACCCATGAGTCTTCATGTTGACCCACCACAACTAGAAATGATGTGCCCACCACACCACACACACAATCGGCCACTAAGAAAATAAGCATATACAATAGTAGGTATCTAGCTCACGACACGTCTCCATATTTTGTTGATGACACTGACAGACTTTGCATTTGATGTGTGCTCCGTATTTTGTTGACGACACTTACGGTCATTGTATTTGAAGCGAAAGCATGATATGGTCACTGGACTTCAGAATAAGCTCATCACAGTCACCACATACATTTTGTCGTGCTAACCAACATGTGGTTGGATGGTTAGAGGACAGTGGTTTCTCGAGCCCACCAAGGTTAAAGTCCCGGGGCTCGCATTTATCTTGTGTTAATTTCAGTATTTTCCGGCGATGTACGTTCAGTGGGAGGAGACGTTCCACTCGACTACGAGGCACCTATGGTGACTTCGTAAAATCTCAAGATCATATATGCTGACCCACTCCCTCGAAGGTGCTCATAGGGGTAGGGTTCGCGTGTGTGCACTTATAGCGGTGAGTGATTGCGCGTATATATGAGCCCTTGCGTCTGTACCATGTTAAACAAATACATATCATGATTATACGGTCACCGCTCACCCGCATAACTCCATAATTTGTTGATGACACAATCAATTGACTAACAACGTTCCACGCGGCGCAACTAGTGTTGCACCATCGGGCGCAGAATCGTGGGGCCCACCATCAGCCCGTATATGAAAGAAAGAAATGGTAGTTTGAGTCTGTCTGTGTTAATAAAATAGGAGTACATTTTAGGGTGATCATACGGTCACCGCTCACCATACAGCTCCGTAAATTGTTGATAACACGATCAATTGACCACCAAACGGTCCACATTCAGCAGCGACATTACCATAGGGCCCACCGTCAACAGCGATATGAAGGACATAAATGGTAATAAATTAGTGGTCGGTGGGTATTCAAGTCGTGAGACCTCTCGTTAGCAGTCACCGACGATTGGGGGCGTTCATTGGGAGTTAGTGGGATCCCGGAGAAAAAGCTCGCGGGGGGCGTTCATTGGGTGTTGGGGTGGGGATCCCGGAGAAAAGCTTGGCGGGGGGCTAGAGGATGGCGGTGCGACGGCGACATGTGCGGGGAGTGGTTTCGGGAGGGCGGGCGGCCCGGCGGCGGGGCTGGCGGTTCGCCGGTGGTGGTGGCGGCTCGTGGGGGTGGAGTTTGATGATAAACCGAGGCCCTTGATTTCGTATCCAACGGCTGGAAAATCTAATGACCAGAGATGAAAAAGTCACCGACCGATGTGTAGCCTCACCCCGCACGCATACATGCATGCACGCAAGACACGCGACGCATGTAGGCGTGCAACATCGACACGCATACACACGCACGCATGCTTTGGCGTGCAACACCGACACGCATACATGCACTCACGAACACACGCACGCACGCACCCATGCATGCAACATCAAACGCACTTTGCACGCACACAACACTCACACGCCGCATGCACACAAGACACGCACGCAAGACACACGCCAACCTATACATGCATGCACCCTTTGTTAAGGACATGGATTGTTACGGGTATTAATCAATCTTATCTGTGATAAGAAGAACATTGATGTTTGCAGCGGTCTTTATGAATCACAACGTATCGAACGGGCTATCAACATAGTAGGCTTATCTACATTAAAAAGATGACGTCACACTCAATGAACAATCATCGGTTTATGAAATGCCCGCTTCTGACCGCCCTGGCCCACCAAAGGTTTCTCTGCTGTGCGTTGCCTGCGTTGGGTCACTGACATGCAGGCCATGCACCCAAAGAGCCCACACATCAGTGGAAGAACGGCGCGGTGTCCTAGGTCAGAGTCTAGGGCGCCACTCGTGGCACGCCCGGCTGAACACGCCTCCGTGCCGCATTCAAATGCCTCCATTAAACCCGCCCGTGTGGAAGCCGAGAAACCCACTCTGGACACACGTCCGTTCATGACCGGGCCGGCGTTAAACGCAACGCCGGCCGAGCTCCTCCCGTCCGCCGTCTATTTAATCTCCTATTTTAACGAGGCCAAACTCCAGCCAAGAATCGCACACCTTCGCCGCTCCCCTATCTCCTCCACCATTTTGTCCACTCTTACAATGGCTTACAAAGAGTAGTTATTCCGCATCCAAGCCGGCTGGGTAGCCCGCCGGATACGAGCTATGCAGCTCGCTGATCCACCTCCCTCCCCTCGCACGACGGAGCCAGTTGCCGCCCCAAGCTGGGGCGCGGTTCAGCAACTCACCGCTCCAGGCCAGCTCGACGAGGAGCAGCGCACGGGCGTCGTTAATTCCGTCCACGCCGCCGCCTCATACCGTGTCTCCCGTTTCTATGGCCGAGACTCCCATGCCGGCGGCCGCGCCATGCAAGCAGCGACAGAAGCCGGGTGCGCGGAGAGCGACGAGTCGGTGGCCAGCGCCTCTGCGTCCGCCGCCATCATCGAGGAGAAGTAGAACACGGGAGGCCGCCGCCGCTTGGGTCCCATGAAGGCCACCGCGGAGGCGACGCCGGCGTACATAGCAGGTGTCTTGCCGGATCCTTTTGTTGCGAGGAGCTTCGTCGACCCCGCATGGGCTCCACGGAAGAGGGGAGTGTTAGGATGAACTCGAGCTGGTGCCAGCCATGGCAAAGTAGTGGCCGGTGATGAACTTGAACCGGTGCCGGCCACCATCATCTTCGGCACCAGCCAATGATATCAGTTGGGCAGTGGGGAAGCGAGCCGCCCTTTGCGCTGAAGCATATACCTCCGGGCTCCGGCAGTCCGTGATCGTCTTTGCCGCACATGAGGAACACAAATCGATCGGCGGGCGACCATTTAGGCCAGGTATTATATACCGCGCTGTCCGTAATCTGCCACCGCATAGTTCATTTGAATGTAATGAAATCCGTCATGTTTGTATGAAAATCCGTATTTTATATGATTTCCGCCGTTGTTTATATGAAATATCAGTTTGTCTACGTGTTTGCGTGAATTTCGTCCGGTTGGTTGAGTTGTTTGTCACAATGTGCGCTGCTACGGTTGGATGGTGTAATTTGCGGTCGCCGGTCGGTCTGCGGGCGGCTCGGGCGGCGCTAGGGACAAAAACACAGCTCGTGCGAGCTCGCTCCAACGTCGCTACTGGAGGATGCATGACAACATGAGCACCCGAGCCATTCTCGCTCATCGGTGGCAAAGGCACCGGTGGACAAAAGGGTCACCAATATTTTGGCTACCCGGAAAGATCCAAACAGCCCCTCCCAACAGATTCAAATCCCTCGTTCGCCGTGGAATTTTGCCATGTGTTGTTTTCATGGACTAGCAAGATGCCCGTGCATTGCACGGAACATCAAGATGCATTTTTTTTACAAACTCCCGCATGCATGCAAGGGATAATTAATGTCCTCCTTTGGTAGTACCATGAGGCAAACACCATTAATATTGCATCGATTAGTGTTAGTGGCCTTGTATATCTGCAAATTGTAATTTTGATAGTGGCCCCATGTATATAAAAATGGAGGGAGAAAGCTGAGAGATAAGGTGAGGAGGAGGGGGCGTGGTGGTGACTGTGGTCGGATCAAGCGGAGGCATGGGGATGGACGGCGATTATGTCTAGGTTTCTATCTCTCTCACACACACCCATGTAGGTGGGGACGTGCACGAAGAGAAGAGGTGCACGCACGGCGCACGATTCCCTCTCATTCCCAACCACACCCAGTACACGGTGGAGCTCATTTCAGATGAAAAGGCAGCCCACGTGGTAATTTGGCACGTAATCGTTGTCCACTTGGTGGAGGGAGGATCGTCTACCACGGGTGAACAAACAAATTGCGACTTGACGCGTTATGTTAAATTAAAAAAGAGGCAAACCATGTGGGGCCTACCTTAGAGGCAAGGCTCTATACACCGGAGTACTTTTGATGTGTCCCGTCAACTCAGAGAACGAGGAGAAGCTTGCTTAGCACGCTGCCTCCCCCCACGGGCGCGGTGGCTCGCAGGATGAGGTGAAGCTTGCTTACGAGTAGTAGTAGTACTAGTACTACTACTATTGTACGCCTTTACGCCCGCTCCCTCGCCCACGCGCGCGGTGGCTCGCGGCACGAGGAGAAAATTTTACTACTCCCTCCGTTTACTCCTCGTCCCTACTACGTACTTTGGTTAGTACTCCCTCCATTTACTTATACAAGGCCACTATAAAAAACTACATTTTGCATCTATACAAGGCCACAAATAGTAATCGAGACAAAAGTTACTACTCCCTCCTTTCCAGTTTATGGCTCAATTTCATAATCTCTCCAACCAAGGTAGACGGTGAGTGGTTGAATTAATTTCGTAGTTTGCACAAGTAATTAGTACGCTCGTTTTTCTCAAGAAGTTATGTTTACCGAGGCATTAATTAGAATGAATGCATGAATGACCACTAAATTTCCATGAACTTGTACATGCATTGGTTAGTTTCTGTAACATCCCAAAATTCTAAATTTTGGAATGTTATAATAAATATATAGTTTTGATTGATTGTTTGATTGATTGACTGAAAGTGAGTGAAATTCGAAACCTTTTTGAAAGTTAAATGAGAGGGAATAAAAGGACTTTCCCAAACTTTCATTTTTGCTTTTATGCTTTTCGTGAATTCAAATACTCTTCATCACAAAACCCTGGAGAGGAGATGACATGACTTCTTCCATTTATTTAAATGACAAGGGGTGTCGAAAATATTTGAATTTCATTTGGAAAATATTTCCAATTCTGAAACTTTATGCAACTCAATGATTTTCACGAGCGAAGATAAAATGACTTCTTTAAAACATATGAAATATGAGTAGGGAGTTTCAAAGAAATAAATTCAAAGTTCTTTTGAATTTATTTTCAATTTGGAGTTATTTGAGTTTTATTCAAATTATTTTTCTCCAAAAATAAAATACATAGAAAATAGGGTAACATGATTCCTACAACAGAAAATTGAGAGGAATAAATTTGAATTCATTTTGGTATTTTTAAATGATTTTTATTGATTTTATTAGAGCTGAAGCACTTTTGCTTTATTTGAATTTGTGTGTATTTTATTTAATGCTAGAATAATGTTCATGCTGTAGAAAATCTTTTTCTGAAAATTTTGATATATAATATGCCTATATAAAGTTTTATTTTCGTTTTTCAGTTTTTCGCTTTTTGTTTTAAAAAAACAAATAACAAACTGCACGCGCGTCTGAAACTAACTGTCGCCGACGTGCGCATCATAGTACCAGCGGGCGCCCCTTCTTTTCTTTTTCTATATAATATATGGGCCATATTCATTCCTCATATTTTTTTCCCATAGTTTTTCTTTTTCTTTTCTATTGCTCACAAAAAAAAGAATTTACAGTGTACGCGTGCGGCCGGCCGAAAGCCTTTTGGCCCATGCCACGGGACTCTCCTTTTGTCCTCTCTTTCGTATATTTTCCTCTATGTTTAGTCCCACATTGCCTAGCTTTTGACCCCTAAACCTCTTTTCCACCTATAAATATAGACCCATAGAGCCTTCAAAAATCATCCGATTCGGGTTAAATCAATATTTTGGTTTGACTAGATTCCTTAAAGAAAAATATTTTTTTCCCTTTCCGGCGCGACTTCTGGAAATTATCTCTTCTCTTCAAAGTCGTCTTTTCTCTACCTTATAAAGGTATCTTTCTTTGTTTTTTTTCTCCTTCTTATACTTCCGTAGTTTATTATTTTTAGACTAATACGATAGATTAGATTATCAATTAGTCTACGATTTATACATTAGACCTTAGTCGAATTATTTTTCTTTCAGAAACAACTTGACCCTGATTTTTCAAATAGCCATAACTTTTTACTCGTTCATCCAAATTAGATGAAACCAACGCCCACTTCTTCGTTATGATCTCCTCTATCCAGTAATCCAACTTAAACATGTTTTTGAAAGTTTTAAAATTTGAATTCAAACAGATTTGTATTCAAACTTCGTTTGATCATAACTTGAGTTTCGTAACTCCGATTTAGTTGATTCTTTTTGCAAATTAAAGCTCTTGACCTAAACTTTCTGATAAGGCCAAATTCACATAATTTTGGTACTGTTAGAAATTGTTTTATGTGGCAAGAGTTATTTGCTTGGTTTTGATGTTTTCCGATTCGTTTTCTTCGTTCTTTCCGATGTTTTGAGTGATTGCTTATGTGTGGCTACTATTGCTTGATTACGATAGATTGACCGGAGTGTGCCGAGTAGATCTATCAAGAGTTTTGAGTGCGAATCATCTTCATCAACTTTGCAGGCAAGTAACACTTGATCATATCTTTCTACTACCCAGTTTTTATGCATTAGATCAATCCTCAAACATTGCATGATTAGGATCTAATTAAATTGTGGGATGGGAAGTAGATGAGGTAGTACCTATTACCTGTTTTACTTATGAGACCTTGGGAGTTACTTCTACGTTTGCTTATTATGCCATGCTATGCTAGTAGACGTGGATTGGGTGAGTGATATCCATGACAGATGTGAGATTGTTCAACTAATGGTTTATCTAAGGTGGCAACTTAAACACACATCTGGGTGGATTGGGGCACCCGGTTTCCATCAGACTTGCCTGTTTTTTTGGACCGCCACCTGTGCTCAAAGGGATCATGAGATTATTCAAACTAGTAACTTCCGTGTGCAGCCACAAGCCATTATGGGCTCTGGCATAGTTGACTAAGTCGTGCGAACTCTTATAGTGGTGGACTAGCAGATGTAGGGGATGTAGGTGTACCGGTCCACCCATCGTAAGGTGCTAGCGCTTCTGAAAGACTATGTCTCGGTCATCCGTTTCTTAAACACCATGTAGTGCGAGAAACCAAGCGGAGGCGATTGAGTCTTGTGCGGAAAAGTGTGCAAACCTCTGCAGAGTGTATAAACTAATCATGATTAGCCGTGTCCCCGGTTATGGACAATTTTGAGTATCTAGTACTTGGATTATCCTGATGATCTCATCACGTTACTTAATATAATTTGTTTGGGTTTAATGAGTACTTTTAATTGGGATTGAGGATGCTGTCAACCATTCTCAATGTTCAACAACCACCATGATAGTTAAATAAATTTATTCCTTTGCAGTAGGGAAAAATTGGCTTTTCGCAAAAATTGTAACCATAGAGCCTTCCACCAACCATATATGCATGTAGTATAGCTTATTCTTTCATTACTCTCTATGTGTTACTTTGCCAAAGATATTCCATGTGTCAATTGTTTTGGCTGCAACTTTTCATGTTGCGCACTTTTCGCATTTACAGTAAGTGATACGTTAGGGTTACGATTTCCTATACTCAACTTTGCCGTTGGTGTTGATGGGAATCCACAACCTTGTTGCTTCCGCTATATTTGGATTGAGGTAATAGTATTTACGCTTACTTTATACATGTGATTTACCTCGTTATAAATCCTTCGAGTATTGTGTGTGTCAAGATACCGATCCAGTGGATGACACCTAAGCACGAGACTTGATCCATTCGGTCAGTCGCTACAAGATGGTATCGAGCACATGTTGACCGAGGACGTGACCTAGAAACTGGCAAGCCCATAGGAAAGATTTTTCTCTACAACTACATTTTTCAAAAGGATCTTTTACCTCTCTCTTCCGAGCTTATTCAAACATTTCCTTTTAGCGAGACTATACCCTTTTCCTTTTTGACCACTCAAGATTCGACCGATGAGACCACTCCAAGGAGACAAGATATCGACAACTAAGACCATTTGAAATGAAGAGGATTTTACCGTAAACGGAAACTACAACGTGAAGACTCAAGACTAGGAGAATTTGAAGGCTTTGAAGAATTTTCGATTTGTATAACCTAGGAAGGTTACGCTTATGGAATTGAGAGATTATGGAAGTAATCAATACCCGAGATTAAGGTGTATTGGAGTAAGACCAGGATCCGGAGTATTACATCAAGGAGTTTAAGATGGATCTGCAGAAGCAGATTTGACAAGGAGGCAATTCATGAAGAATTCAGAACTGAAACCGAAAGTAGACAAGCCGAGGAGCAAAACCTTGAGACATCAAAGATTTGTCAGGAATTGAAGGACAGTAGGACCATGGTTCATGCCAAGGATGTTGAAACCCAGAAGTTTGGAATGCAACTCCAGGACTATTAAAGGACGTCACAAGAGACTTCGTGTCAACAGAGATGAGCTGGCAAAAAGGACTTGAGAAGGACAAGCATGATCAGAAGAAGCCATCAGAGACATGAACAAGACTTGAAGAGTTTGGTGACGTTGAAGATTTATTGACCTTTAGAAGACCCAACCCCTGTTTATCCTGCGTTAGATGCGACGATTGTGAGCTGTCAATTGTTTGATGTTTTTCCAACAGCCACAATAAAACCTGTATTTTCAAAACCATTGTTTGTATTGTGTGCATCCCTCTCTATCTCTCCTATCCCACCCCAAAACCCATGGACCCAATAGAGGATGAATGGAGACGAAATCATATTTTCTGGACCAATGAGTCAATTGGAGACAGAACGATGGATTCAGAACATGGAGGATCATATGGAGAATAACGCTATAGTCGAAAAGGATATGACCCAGCATGCTCTAGAGTGCTTTGAAAGAGGTGCTGCTATTTGGTGGAGGATGTACCAAACCATCAATGGATGGCAAGGAGTAACCACTTGGAAGGAATTTAAGTTGACTTTGCCAAAGTCTCGTCTTGTGTCCCAGAAATTGAAGCCTGATGGAAGTGATATGAAGAAACCATGTGCATGCAAGATTTGTGGAGAAATAGGACACAACCATAAAGAAAACAAGGACGAATACCCTCATAAGTGGGGATTTCCAAAGGAGTTAGCCGAGGATCTCAGGGAACTTCGGTTGGAGATTGTTCCCAAAGGTTTTGTTGCAGCAATGGAAGTTCAGTCTACATTGTTGGGAAAGATCCGTGAAGCTCAGAAGGATGACAAAGAGATTGCTAAGGTAAAAGAGAGGATGAGCAAAGGAAAGGCCAAAGGTTTTCGTAAGGATGAGCACGACACCTTATGGTTTGAGGACAGTGTACATATACCCAATAATGCAAAGATCAGGAAGTTAATACTTCAAGAGGCTCATGACTCACCTTACTCGATTCGCCCTGGAAACACCAAGATGTATTTGGATTTGAAGGAGTGTTTCTGGTGGACTGGTATGAAGAAGGATATTGCAGAGTATGTAGTCGTAAGTGATGTATGCCAGATAAAGTAAAAGCAGAGCATCAGAAGCCAGCAGGATTATTGCAGCCTATGCCGATACCCGAATGGAAGTAGGATAAGCTTGGCATGGATTTCATTTCCGGATTTCCCAGAACCCGATTGGGATATGATTCTATCTGGGTAGTAGTTGATTCGCTTGACCAAAGTGGCTCACTTTATCCCAGAGAAAACCACCTATACAAGTGCGAAGTTGGCCAAGATATATATTTGAGAAAGGATCATATGTCTGCATGGAGTTCTGAGGACCATCGTAGAGGAACACAGTTTAACTCAAACTTTTGGAATCGGCTGCACCAGACTTTGGGTACTAGGCTAAAGTTCAGTACAACTTTTCATCCGCAGACAGATGGATAGACCGAGAGAGTCAATCAGATTCTGGAGGACATGTTGAGAGCGTGTGCGCTAGATTATGGATTTAGTAGTGATGATAGTCTACCTTACGCGGAGTTTCTCATTCAACAACAGCTACCAAGTCAGTTTGAAGATGGCCCCTTTTTGAAGCCTTGTATGGGAGAAGGAGCCAGACACCGTTGATGTGGGATGAAGTTGGAGACCGTCAGTTGTTTGGACCAAATGTGATCAAGGAGTCAAGAGAATGTTAAGTTGTTTGAGATAGACCAAGGTAGCTCACCAGAGAAGAGTTATGCAGATTCAAAAACGCAAGGAGGTAGTCTATGAAATTGGAGACAGAGCATGTCTTCGTGTGTCCCCTCTGCGAGGATTTAAATGATTTGGAGTTGAGGGAAAGTTAGCCCCGAGATTTGTAGAACCATACTGAGTTGTGGAGCGTATGGGAGAAGTTACCAACAAGTTGGAGTCACCCGAAGGACTGTCAGGAGTTCATGATGTGTTTCACAATTCCCAGTTGAAGAAGTGCCATGCAGAGATGGCCAATATTCCATTGTAAGGACGCTTGACCCTGGAAAGGATATTGATGTTCCACGAAGTGGAGTATGGACTTCTTAAGTATAAGTTTTTCTCTCGGTATGTGGGACATCCCACAAGGATGAAGGTACGAATTACTATTGGATATAAAGGAGGTATGATATTGGAAATATGGATCAACTGTAACTCCATGCTGAGTCTGAGTAATCACGTTTTAATTCGATGCCAATAGAAGGAAGGAAGACAGTACAGTTGGATGGATTTAAGTATGCTTGGAAGCTGGAAGTTGGATGTCGGAATAATGATCAGAAGCCCGAGGATAAGTTCAAGGACTACAAGTGATGAGATGGGCCATAACCCACAGGCCCCAGGACCTGCCAAGAAGCAATCACATTCTTGCTGAAGGAAAAACCTTGGAAGAAGTTTTATCAACCGACGATTCTATAGGAATTTAAGCAAAACCTGAGAGTTGTGAAGAAACGATAGATGTTTGTCTGGCTTGCAGAATCAATGGATTTATCCGAACTTGGTTCGTCGACAAGAGAAATTCTGCAATGCTTGTGAGGATGACCGAGTGTTAGAATGCGAGATTCGCTAAACCATGTACAAGGTAATGATTTGGGTGCGGGATGGATTGATCACCACACCGACTTACTCTTATTATTCGCTTGCTATATGGGATGGTAAATCTGAGTGACTTACCTCTAGTAGAGAGACGACGATCAAAACCTTGTTTGAACCTTAGAATGGTATAAGTATTTTCCCTTGTACACGATAATTGCTGCCAACCGTAGGTTATACGGTGAGGTTCAACCTGCACTCCATTTCCCGCAGGACAAACCATAAATCGTTGACCACCATGAGATATCGATAGTTGTTTAGTATTGGCGCCTGCACCTGCCGCCTATGAAGACCCAATCTCGAATAACCTTACCAAGAGGAAAGGACAAAAGTATTGAGGAAAAGGTTATGCCACTACCGAAGAGCCCAGAGAAGTAATTATCCGGAGGATCTCGAGAAGACCGACACTCACCAACAATAAGGATGGAGTATATGAGTTTTGATGGAACCTTAACAATGCTTCTAAGGGTGGTAGCACCCGAGACCCCAGAGACGATCGATGGATTTTGAAGACCCCCAAACCCTAACCTATTTCTTGCTAGCCTCTCCGAATCTCGAGGACGAGATTCCTTTTAAGGGTGGTAGGTTTGTAACATCCCAAAATTCTAAATTTTGGAATGTTATAATAAATATATAGTTGATTGATTGTTTGATTGATTGACTGAAAGTGAGTGAAATTCGAAACCTTTTTGAAAGTTAAATGAGAGGGAATAAAAGGACTTTCCCAAACTTTCATTTTGCTTTTATGCTTTTCGTGAATTCAAATACTCTTCATCACAAAACCACGGAGAGAAGATGACATGACTTCTTCCATTTATTTAAATGACAAGGGTGTTGAAAATATTTGAATTTCATTTGGAAAATATTTCCAATTCTGAAACTTTATGCAACTCAATGATTTTCACGAGCGAAGATAAAATGACTTCTTTAAAACATATGAAATATGAGTAGGAGTTTCAAAGAAATAAATTCAAAGTTCTTTTGAATTTATTTTCAATTTGGAGTTATTTGAGTTTTATTCAAATTATTTTCTCCAAAAATAAAATACATGGAAAATAGGGTAACATGATTCCTACAACAGAAAATTGAGAGGAATAAATTTGAATTCATTTTGGTATTTTTAAAATGATTTTATTGATTTTATTAGAGCTGAAGCACTCTTTGCTTTATTTGAATTTGTGTGTATTTTATTTAATGCTAGAATAATGTTCATGCTGTAGAAAATCTTTTTCTGAAAATTTTGATATATAATATGCCTATATAAAGTTTTAGTTTTATTTTCGTTTTTCAGTTTATCGCTTTTTGTTTAAAAAAACAAATAACAAACTGCACGCGCGTCTGAAACTAACTGTCGCCGACGTGCGCATCATAGTACCAGCGGGCGCCCCTTATTTTCTTTTTCTATATAATATATGGGCCAGGCCCAGCGGGCCATATTCATTCCTCATATTTTTTCCCATAGTTTTTCTTTTTCTTTTCTATTGATCAAAAAAAAAAAGAATTTACAGTGTACGCGCGCGGCCGGCCGAAAGCCTTTTGGCCCATGCCACGCGACTCTCCTTTTGTCCTCTGTTTCGTATATTTTCGTCTACGTTTAGTCCCACATTGCCTAGCTTTTGACCCCTAAACCTCTTTTCCACCTATAAATATAGACTCATAGAGCCTTCAAAAATCATCCGATTCGGGTTAAATCAATATTTTGGTTTGACTAGATTCTTTAAAGAAAAATATTTTTTTTCTTTTCCGCGACTTCCTAAAATTGTCTTCTCTTCAAAGTCGCCTTTTCTCCGCTTTATAAAGGTATCTTTCTTTGTTTTTTTTCTCCTTATACTTCCGTAGTTTATTATTTTTAGACTAATACGATAGATTAGATTATCAATTAGTCTACGTATTTATACATTAGACCTTAGTCGTAACTATTTTTCTTTCGTAAAACAACTTGACCCTGATTTTTCAAATAGCCATAACTTTTTACTCGTTCATCCAAATTAGATGAAACCAACGCCCACTTCTTCGTTATGATCTCCTTTATCCAGTAATCCAACTTAAACATGTTTTTGAAAGTTTTAAAATTTGAATTCAAACAGATTTGTATTCAAACTTCGTTTGATCATAACTTGAGTTTCGTAACTCCGATTTAGTTGATTCTTTTTGCAAATTAAAGCTCTTGACCTAAACTTTCTGATAAGGCCAAATTCACATAATTTTGGTACTGTTGGAAATTCTTTTATGTGGCAAGAGTTATTTGCTTGGTTTTGATGTTTTTCGATTCGTTTTCTTCGTTCTTTCCGATGTTTTGAGTGATTGCTTATGTGTGGCTACTATTGCTTGATTACGATAGATTGACCGGAGTGTGACGAGTAGATTTATCAAGAGTTTTGAGTGCGAATCATCTTCATCAACTTTGCAGGCAAGTAACACTTGATCATATCTTTCTACTACCCAATTTTTATGCATTAGATCAATCCTCAAACATTGCATGATTAGGATCTAATTAAATTGTGGGATGGGAAGTAGATGAGGTAATACCTATTACCTGTTTTACTTATGAGACCTTGGGAGTTACTTCTACATTTGCTTATTATGCCATGCTATGCTAGTAGACGTGGATTGGGTGAGTGATATCCATGACAGATGTGAGATTGTTAAACTAATGGTTTGTCTAAGGTGGCAACTTAAACACACATCTGGGTGGATTGGGGCACCTGGTTTCCATCAGGACTTGCCTGTTTTTTTTTTGGACCGCCACCCAGGCTCAAAGGGATCATGAGATTATTCAAACTAGTAACTTCCGTGTGCAGCCACAAGCCATTATGGGCTCGCATAGTTGACTAAGTCGTGCGAACTCTTATAGTGGTGGACTAGCGGATGTAGGGGATGTAGGTGTACCGTCCACCCATCGTAAGGTGCTAGCGCTTCGAAAGACTATGTCTCGGTCATCCGTTTCTTAAACACCATGTAGTGCGAGAAACCAAGCGGAGGCGATCGAGTCTTGTGGGGAAAAGTGCGCAAACCTCTGCAGAGTGTATAAACTAATCATGATTAGCCGTGTCCCCGGTTATGGACAATTTTGAGTATCTAGTACTTGGATTATCCTGATGATCTCATCACGTTACTTAATATAATTTGTTTGGGTTTAATGAGTACTTTTAATTGGGATTGAGGATGCTGTCAACCATTCTCAATGTTCAACAACCACCATGATAGTTAAATAAATTTATTCCTTTGCAGTAGGGAAAAATTGGCTTTTCGCAAAAACTGTAACCATAGAGCCTTCCACCAGCCATATATGCATGTAGTATAGCTTATTCTTTCATTACTCTCTATGTGTTACTTTGCCAGCATATTCCATCTGTGACCCGTTTTGGCTGCAACTTTTCATGTTGCGACTTTTCGATTTACAGTAAGTGATACGTTAGGGTTACGATTTCCTATACTCAACTTTGCCGTTGGTGTTGATGGGAATCCACAACCTTGTTGCTTCCGCTATATTTGGATCGAGGTAATAGTATTTACGCTACTTTATACATGTGATTTTCCTCTGTTATAAATCCTTCGAGTCTTGTGTGTGTCAAAGATACCGATCCGTGGATGACACCTGCCACGTAGACTTGATCCATTCGGTCGGGTCGCTACAGCTTCCTCTTGACATCGCTATGCGTCGGGTGATCTAACGCACTCGAAATCCAACATGTAATGGTACTACTACTAGTATAGTAGAATTGAGACTTATCAAACGGAAAAACGAATGTTCTTTAGATGAGCCCTATAAACCCTAGTGGGTACGTACTCCGTAAAAACTGATTTTTCCAAAACTAAGTCGCTCCCTTTCATGAATTCTGTAGTATACTCCTCCATCGATGCTCACTTTCATGAATTATGTACTTCTTGTCGCCGACATGTGGGACATATAGCAACCAGGTCGACGTGTCAAGCACCAAATAACAAAGGCAGAACAGCAGGGGGATGCACCCCACTGCACCGCCCAAGAGTAGTAATGAGCAATGAGACGCCAAATCACAATGCCGCACCTTCCTGCAGACGGACGAAGCAACCATTATTTCACACTTCGGTTTGCCATCATCTCAAACCACGTACTAGTATTGCTTCGCCTCAAGAGGGACACGCGTACGCCTTGGTACATCATGACACGTGGGACCGCATGACAGCCATGCTCCCCGCCGATCGCTCGGTAAAATCACCTCATTTTACTATACTTCCTCTCAGACGGTTTACTACATGGCATGCACGCTGCTCTAGGTTGAGAACTTAACTAGCTATATATGTGATGAACAGTACTCTAGCCTTTTAAAAATGTATACTTTTGTACAAGAGTACTATCGATGGATTGCGCCATGGAGCAAAAATTGAAATTAAAAAAGGTGGTACATATAGAGAGCGCCGTCGCAAATTATGCATATAGTACTATTAAAAAGCTAGTACGTGCTTAATTGGGGTGCTAAATTCTATTAAAGAAATACTAGTAGTATGTACATATTGAAGAGTTAAAGTAACGAGAAGAAACATAACATAGTTCTACTGGGGCTCAAAGACAACACACCCCTCAAATTAAACTAAGCACACCTGAAATTAAACTATGCAACTAATCCGTAGACACCTTTGCATTATAAGATTAGAACCACCATGAGCAACGACACTGCCACCTTACTCGGAGTCCTCGTCCACGTCCTCGACTTCATCCTTGTCCCTCTTCCTCTTGGCCGATACTTCTTTGCTTGAACCGCACACTTGGCTATTGCTCTTCATCCAACCCTTGTAGATATTGAAACAAAGGTAGCCATCCATTGCAGCGTAGTGGATGTGGTCTATATCTAGTACATTCCGCTGCCATGCATGACAATGAAACGTGTAATGAGGTTTCTCCAGTTTACGGTACGAAGGATGAACCATGGCTCTGCCAGGTCAGCGTTGAAGGTCGACGAGAGGGCACCACCGATTCTTCCGGAGGTCAAGGGTTGCCTAAAATGAGGCCGATCCGACCGTGACTTCTTCGTTGTTCTTAAAGTCTCAAGAACGAATTTCACTGTTTTGTCCTTGAGGAAGTTCTTAAAATCCTGGCACTCGACGTCGGCATGGCATATGTGGTAGACCAAGCAAACGTTATGTACGCAACCCTGGATCACGGCGGGCTTCTTCCTCTCTTCGTCCTTTAGATCCTTCTCTCGTCCCAGGACTGTGGTGTACTCAACATCTAGCCCAACGACCCACTCATCATCTAAGTTTTCGAACATGCGACTGAAGCGAGAAAGGCATCCTTTCACCGTCGTGGAAGAACGGGTGTAGATGACGTCGAACTCATCGCCGTGATGGTTCTAACCTTGTACTCACTGCCGATCATGGAGATTTGGGACGCCATGGATTTGGGAGGAGGGTTAGGATTAGTGGAACTGCCGTAATGTGAATGGACGGGACGACTAGGAGCGAACCGCCGTAGTATTGAAGGACATGCGGGGACGAGTAGGAGCGAACTGCCAGCGTGCGAACGGCAGGGTAGTGGCTTTCCATTCTCCCATGATACGGGCATCCGAGAGCCCTTGGATCTGAGATCGAACGGTTGCATGGCGTGATTCTAGACCTATGGGTGAATATCCTATCCTGGAGGGTTATTCTTCAAATTTTCAGCAACTTAGCATGCGACCGTTTGATCTCAGATCCAAGGGCTGCCAGCGGCCTGTATCGTGGTCGCGCCTACCACGACCATCGCGTCGCTCGTGCGGTTGCGCCCTTGGAGATTTAACACGGTGCGTTAGGCTATCTGATGTTGGCATGTCATACATAGTCATCACTTAGTCAATCATACTACAACAAGGTTTTGGCTATAAGGTTGGCTATAAGTGTATTTTTTTGCTTCTCTCTATCTCTTTTTTCAGATACTCCTCCGTCTATAATATAAGAACGTTTTTGACACTAGTGTAGTGCCAAAACGTTCTTATATTATGGGACACAGGAGTGCTAGTATTTATTGCATTTGCCAAGGAGTGACCTCTTCCAATGAAATGGTGTTGCTAAGTTTGCTTCATTTAATTAGCTATAGACTCAAAATTGTCTTTTCACCTAGGTACACGCGCTTAGACCGCTTTCTTCCTTGGGTCACCAAACTAGTCTCTCTCTTCTTGATTAACTTGCCACATCGGACTTTATGCCTATGTGGCAAGCTTAAGCACCTGTAGGAGCAAGTAAAATAAGTACAATAGTGCGCTTTACATGGCATTTTGCATATGTGGAGGAAAGAGAGGCAAGGAAAAAGTGGAGAAGTGGGCTCTCATGCAAGAGCCAGCCTCTACTACATGGTGGAGCATTGGGAGAGGCACCTGCATGGAGGTGGTCAGAATCGGAGACTCACGCCCGTCGAGGCGCCCATGCAGCTTAAAATGATAATGGCAAGTCAAATCACGGGCTCCACCTGTCCAGCAGAACTTCATTGTCAAATCACACAAGACTACGCTTTGCAGCAGCCTACTCCCTCGTCTTCTCGCGTCTCTATCGAACCGACTAGGCGGAACTGCCCCGCCACCGCAGGAAAAGCCCCGCCCTCGACTTTTAAATACAACTACATCCGCTTAAGAATCCAATGATATACTTTTTTTGACATAGTAACTCATATTTAGTTAGTCAAATGGATGACCTAGAACTACGTGCAGGCCCTATAAACCTATACGCCTAAAAATAAAAAAAGTGAGACGGAGAGGGTAGTTCATCACGTATCTTTTTAGATCAATATAGTCGGGATTCACCAAGGAGCAAAACCAAGTGGTAGGCTTCTCCTGTCGTGTTGGCGTAGCAACTCAAGCGGGTCATCCGCACACCTAAATGGTGACACACTTAACAGACCCCTTTGGCCGACATGTGGCTCATCCACCGTCTTGTTCCACGTGCGATGCACCAAATTATAGTTCGAACAGCGGTTGGAATTGGAGGCACCCGGTCGTAAGCGCCAATAGTAGAAAATGAGCAATGAGGGTCAAATCACAAAGCCCCACCTTTCCGCATTAAGTCGACGGACGAAGCAACCATCATTTCACTCTAGGGCGCAAGAGCATAAAGAAAAGAGAAAACAATGATGCGTCGGCAGCTACCTAGGGCACCCTAGGGTAGGGGTCTCCACTACAGATCCTTTTTTGAAAGCGCCCCACTACAAATCAGCTTCTCCTCGTCCTCTTGAAGAAAACCGATGATGAGTGCGGCGGTAGGGTTTGTAGGAGTACTACGGCGTGCGGGGCCACGTCGTAGTAAATGGGTTCGAGTCGACGCCTTAAACATGTGTGGGCCGCTTGGTTTTACGGTAACGAGGCAGCATTTTGGGTTCGGGGACCAGTGGAGATATAGTACGTACAAAAAATTATGGACGTAGGTTCGACCGAAAGGCAATGATGCATGGGCCCTGCATTTTGATATACCCGGGGCCGCGTGAAATTTGCTACTCTACTCAAAACTAGTAAGGTACACATGTATTGAACGCATGAGATTTTGAAACCAAATTATGAATAAATACACACTATAGCATGTAAAGCTTTGAGTCATATATGCATGATAGATGTTCGTTTAGTTCTTATAGTTCATCTCATTCAAAATCAATTAGTTTTATAAAAATGTTAAGATTCATGGGGTTGTGCATTGTAAATCATAAAGTAAAAAACAAATAATGGCAATTCATTTAGAAAAAAATAATCAATTATGATACAGAAGATTCTAGAACAAAGGAGAAGTGCTTGTGTTTTGAGGTTTGTGCATTATGCTTAAGTTCAACCATGGAGTCTTCTAAATTGTACATGTGGCAGATCTGGTGGAATGTTGATGATATCCAACGGCCATGAGTGCTCGGATTTGCCTATCTCTGCCTTTGTCGGGTTAGCTTCATCCAGCGACCATCTTTCAAAGTTATTGGCACACTATATAGTTCTTGTGCCATAGTTGCATGTTTTGGAAAATAGCTACTAGTGGGTTGTACTATCTATTTAGGAATAGAATATGTATACATGGAAGTTGTAGGGAAAGAGATGACATGGAGCATCTCAATTCCTATGAGTAGGGATTGGAAAAGAGATGTCCTTTGGTTCACATCATAGGAACTTTTCTATTGAATCTAGAGATGACATGTATCTCAATTCCTATGAGGAGGGATTAGAAAAGATATGTAATTTGGTTCATATAATAGGAACTTTTCTATTGAATATACGCTAATGTTTTTTTTTCTTTGAAATTAAGGGAGTATAGGAAGCCATTTATATGAACCAAGTGGCTCTAAAGCTATAGAAATGACATCATGTTTATTTCCTTTGAAATGTGGAGTATATGAATCTATTCCTATGAACCAATTGGCTCTAAAGGAAAAAATCCTATAAAAATCATATCATATAGAGTTCCTATGATATTCCTCGACACCAAAGGATGCTTGAAATTGCTGCGGGTGATACGACGATCTTTCTTTGTAGACTCCTCACCCATCTTTATAGTTATCTCTCGAATATGAATGAAATGATATATACATGGTATTCTACATGTGCAATTTGGTACACGAAAACTCGGTAAAAGTTTGCGAGGTTCGAATTTTCAATAAAGCTATATGCACTGCATTTCGGAACGGAGGGAGCATACGACAGTTGCTAACACTCACGTGGAAGATTTGTGTGTAGGAGGAGTGGTTGTTCATTAAATGACATGGCAAAACCGACACGCCGGATGCCGATCTAACGGTTCTTACGGCGTTTGTCAGGAAAAGGCTTGTGGTGAACGTTTGTCGGATAATGATTTACGGACACATGCATTGCATTGATACGTGCCCCCTCTCTCTCACGCACACGCACCCTTACGAGTCACGACTCTCCCGAGTCCTCTCACAGACTCGCACGTCACACCCACCATCTATCCGCAGGTAGACGTCACGCACATATGTGCTCTTCACACCCTACCCTCATAACTTCTAAAAAACAAAAGACGGCGCGCACATTTTATTTTAGCTCACACGTCACACACTTATACTATTACTCTTGCGGCGAACGTTCTTTGGGCATAGTATATTGTACTCTCACGAAGAGAAGCGGTGCACGCACGCACTAGTTCTCTCACACCCACTCGCGGGTACACATAGGAGCGCATTTTCTTGAAGGTGGTACAACAAAATCACTCCACTATATATAAAAGCAGGAGCCTTAGCGCTTGCTTTACTAGGGTTCCTCTCGTTCACTCTCTCATGCTCTCCAGATCTAAGCAACACATAGGTGGCCACACTCTCTCTCAGCTCACGGCTGGTCACAAATCCGGCCGGACAACCTCGACCGGGGCAGGGGTGTAGGTGCATCGTTCACGCTGTCGTCGGTGGCGAGGGAGGAGACCAACGGCTGCCCGCGCGTCCCGATCGGTGGCCGTGCCGTTCTCTCCGAGAGAGCACCGGCTCGGGAGGGCCTCCGACCCCTTCTTCCTCCCTGCGGTATTGTGGACAAGATGCAGCCTCCGGACGCTGTCTTTTCCACATGCCGATGACCCTCAGGTATATATTCCTTCGAAACCTGCCTTGCTCTACTGCCCCAGCTCCCTTCGGGTGGATCCTTTTCTACTTCCGCCATTGTTCCAAAGCCACCTAGACTTCTACTATTATTAGAAGTAAAGCTAGTTCATACAATGACTCAAAGCGTTGGTTCAAACAGGAAGAAAGTGGGAAAGCTGTAGCATGAATCTAGGACTTGGTTCTAAGAGGAAACGGGGAAAGTAGTAATATCATCCTTTGTTTAAATAACCGTATTTCTTATTTGCAAACAGGATGTCTGCTCCATGTCGTTTCGGGATGTCTGTCTCCGTATCGTTTCTATCCGTGCAATCAAAAGCACACACCTCAGTTTTAGTACAACTGCGCAAAATGAGATGGCTATCCCTCCCTGCCGTCGTCTAACCTCCCATCTTCAAGGTATCCCTACATTGGCAGTAACTAAAGTAGAATGACCAACGCAATCTAAAAGAAGCTGATTCGTATGTTTTACTTCCTGATTGCGGTCAGGAGAACGAAGCGAAAACAATCGCATCCTAGTCCGAATGCACTTTCTACCAGTTCATCCATGGACCAAGGACTAGCCGCACGGCTGCACGGCGGTTTTTGGACAGGTCTTGTGGACAAGAGGCATTGTGGTCTGCTTATTTCTGCAAATAGCGGTGCTTAAATTTAGTGAAATGCACAAGACTTTCAGCTGGTCAGTACACTGCATGGTTCAGTTCAGCATTCCAGCTGAGACCACAATTATAATTGGTTATTCTAGAATGAGAGAACCTAACCCTGAATGGTGGCAACAAGAAAAAACCAGGGTGAACTCCAGGAAATTTAAGCCTGCCGGGAGGCCCTTTGCTCAGAGAGAAGCCTTGCTTGTTTTTTCCTGATTTGTAAACCTTCTCACAACTTTGTCTTTTGCTGTGAACTAGTATATGTTTGTTATGTTCTATGAATCATTGAGATGTATAGAATTGCTTAACTTATGCTTTTCAAGTTTTTTATGAAGATGAGTTTAATGTGAGTGCTCCACATGAGCGCTGGACTAGCGTGTGAATGTTTGGAATTTATTACGTTGTGGCCTCAATTAACTGCATGAACCACTGTAACAAGATACATAGTTGCTTATATGTCAGAAAGCAGATTGTTGATTGTTAGCTGGTCGACTAGCCTAGTGTTGAAGCGAGCTGAGCCAATGTGCCGTGTTTTGCACAACTGCTTACAAGTGGGGTAGCACCAATAGTGTTTACAAGTACTTATGTATACGTCAGCGCACGGTTCTCGAATGAGTGCTCTATTTCATCAAAACACACACTGCTCGTATGATAAACCGTGACAACTTATGTCTTACCATGCCATATTCATGAAAAAACTAGTGAGGACACATCTGTTTCGTCAACAATTACGATGGTTCTCACATGAATCACGGGCACACAAAAGTAGCAGCAGTTCCCATTGACGGATTAAAACAGAGTACTAGCCCAGAGGGGTCGATAACAGGCAAGGTTCGGATAATTAGACACAATCCAAACTACTATTAAACACTAGCTGGGGCAACTATTTCATGCCTCGATCTAATTTGGGCTGGGCACAAGACGGACCTTGCCATGAACATCATCGAGGACGTCCCGCAGCAGCTCAATCCTGTGAACCTTCATGAAGACAACCTTGTGGCCTTGCCACTGATAAACTTGTTTGTGGAGGCATGCCACGTCATCTTCCTATGTAAGCTTGAAAAGAACAATATTCCTCACAAACGAAGGAGTAGCTTTGAACTTCTTGTGCTTCAGTACACCCTGGACAACACGCCTGACAACAGTGAGGCTGGAATACAACTCTTCATTGGTATAACCGCAAATGGATTCCAGGATCCAACAGCCTAAGAACTCTGTTTTCCCAGTGCGTATATTCAGGTCGTCCGCCTCATAGCGAGTGACATGTACAACCACACAATCCTTGTCTGCATCAGGGCTCTAATTGAAACAGAAACAAATTTTGAATTACTTTTTAGTATAAGAAACACAAGTTATTTAAACCACTATGTATAGCATGGCATCGAAGCTAATAAAATTTTGCATTATTAATCACCACATACTTCCTTTTCTAAAAAAAATCACTACATACTTAGATGAAA
Source organism: Aegilops longissima (assembly GCA_021605205.1). Classification (NCBI taxonomy): domain Eukaryota; kingdom Viridiplantae; phylum Streptophyta; class Magnoliopsida; order Poales; family Poaceae; genus Aegilops; species Aegilops longissima. The sequence continues at coordinate 44,475 of JAHIAM010004468.1, read as the reverse complement.
AACCACAATCGAGATCGGCAAACAAGGAAATCACCTTGGGCAGCTCAGCGGGGGACACATCCTTGAAGGGGAAAACTGCTCTGCGGTGCCACGGGGGCTGTAACCTCAAACGGGGCGTTGACCATCTCAGTATCTGGGGTCGCCTCGGTGGTTGCCTCCATCTTCTTGGAGCTCTCTGTCACGTGAGAGCCTCCCACGTCTGCTCCAATATGAAACTGACGAATACTAGGAGACCACTGAAAGGAAAACACAATCGCAATGACAATGAAACAAAAAAAAAGAGTGAGGATCGGTTACTGCTTTGCAAAAGTTATTTTTTTCTCTGAACGAAAATATACCGACATCACGGATCCGCTTACCTTCCCTTCGTTCGGAGAGAAGAACAGTGGCAGATGCGAGTGTTGCCTTTCTTGAAGACGGTGAGGGAGAAGGGGATTGAGCGAAGAGTGAAATGATGGTTGCTTCGTCCGTCAAACTTAGACTACGGGGAGGTAGGGTTTTGTGATACGACAGCTCGTTACTGCCGCGCTACGACCGGGTGACTCTCCGCCTGCATACTGCCTTCTAATTTGGTGGATGGCATTTGGGCCCTTGGCTGCATGGCCCGCATGTCGATGAACAAAAGTATAACGACATTCAAGAGAGGGAGACGTTTCAATGACCTAGGAGGAGCTGTAGCGGTAGAGTGTCTCCACTGTACTAGTAGTAATTGTTTTTCGGGTAGTTGTAGAGTGTCTCCACTGTACTAGTAGTAATTGTTTCTCTAGGCCCAAGACAAAACAGCCCATCCACACTAGTAAATAGTAAAATCAATTCAAAAGCCCATATATTTACTGAATGAGAGGCGCTACGACACCCAAAGACACCGCCCCAAAAAACACAGGTGCTCTTCTTCCTCCTCGCTCCCACCCACCTCCGCCACCTCGCTCCACTCGTACCCCCAAATTCCTCACCTCACTCCTATAGAAAACCCCAGCTCCCTTCTTCCTCACTCCTAAAGAAAACCCCCAGCTCCCCTTCTTCTCTGCTCGCACTACAACTAGGCTCATCATTCGTTACTCTACTCAAATACGTGAGCGCGACGCGACACCCTCGAGGAAAATGGAGTCGGCTGACCCCAGCGCCAAGAAGATGAGGCTCCCGCGAGCGGCGACGCCTGTTGTAGATCCTGCACCCGGCAGCGCGGGGAGAAGCGGCGACCCTGCCCACACCGGATCCCAGGAACCCGTAGAATCTCGGGTGGACCGCATCAGCGATCTCCCGGACGCCGTCCTTGGGGAGATCATCTCACTTCTCCCCACCAAGGATTGCTGCCGCACCCAAATCCTCTCAATTCGGTGGCGCCCTTTATGGCGCGCCGTGCCCCTTAATCTCGACTGTCATCAGCTATCTCTCTTCAATGATTTTGAAATCCCCAGAGCCATCATCTCCTCCCACCAGGCTCCGCTCAAAGCCTCTCGCATCCCGTCATGCTACTCGAGCAAGCATACCATGCCCCGCACGTGGACGCTTTGGCTGAAATCCCACAATTCACGTAACTACAACTGCTTGAGTTCTACTATTCCCCGAAATCACATACCACATACCGAACGCCATGAACTTGTGCCCTCAAAGACCGATTTCCATCTCGCGGTTTTCTCCTGCTCCACACCGCCACCTTTGCGCAGGCTACCTACTGATAATCTGGTACTAAACCTTCGACTCCCATTTCTCAAGAAACTTTCACTTGTGCGGGTTCGTATATCGGAGGCCTCATTGCACAACATCATCCACTCCAGTTGCCCTGCGCTGGAGTGCTTGGTGCTTGTTTTCACAGTTAGAATCGGTTGTCTCCAAATAAAGTCGCCTAACCTTGTAAGAATTGGAATTTCTTTTGATGGAAGGCAGCTCATCATCCAAGATGCCCCTTCACTTCAAAGGTTGATCCTTGATTCTAGTTATTCACCGTTGCAAATAACCGTCCTCTCTGCGCCTAAACTGGAGACCTTGGGTGTAATACATGATCTCTGTGCTCATTTCAATATGGTGTTTGGCTCCACAGTTCTTCAGGTACTTTATATTATCATCTACACTTGTAACCATAAGCTGCATTTTAAATTTCTCAAGATAATTTATATATCATCTTGGAGTACACATTTTGTACTAATATTATGTTCTATGCTCAATGAAGAGTTTCTCCATGGATGGCCTATCAATGGTGCTGGATTATGTCAAGATCTTATATATCCAAATGAATAGTTTTGATCTGAACAAGATTATTGGCTTGCTGCAATGCTTTCCATGTCTGGAGAAGTTGTATATAAAGGTGATAATTTCATGCACATTGGAAGCCCACATATAGTGTACTAGAATTAACCGTTCAGCTATTGCTCTTTCGACACTCTTCTTTTAGACCTTAACTGTTTTCAATCTTCATGTCTATTTAGGCAACAGGATGGGGTAAGAAAGTTATAACCAATCGGTGGATTCATAAGCATCGAGATTTTCTCACTTATCATGAGATTTAATTGAAGAAAATAACGCTAGATCGATATGTAGCCAACCGTGCAAACACAAGATTTGTCACATTCTTCCTGCTGAATGCAAGGTTACTATTGTCCATCAGGCTTAAGTTTATCAGCAGCATCGTTTTGACGGATGGGTATGTCGAAGAGCAAAAAAGGAGTTTCGGTGGGCAAAAGAGCTTACGAGCGTGCGGGCTTCTATATACAACATATTGTGGTCATAATCCGATAAATTTTACGACCTAGGATGTTCATTCTATGGACTGACCGATCCATTTGACCGTGATCTGCCAAAACAGTCTTTGGAGTTAGATGTTGTTGCCCTTTTCAATCTGGTTTTTTGTAAACCCGATGAACAATTAACCCTCGTGCTTTTGTACAGTTTGTAAGCTGGAGTTAGATGTTCCTTCCCTTTTCAACTCGGTTGTGACTGTCATATTTTCTTTGAAACAAGGAAAATGGCTTGCCATTCGTTTAATTTAGAGTGAAATATTGTAACAAATCCCAACCAAGGAAATAACATCACTCTCCGCGCTGCTTGAGCTCATTGTGCATTCTGAAGCCAAGTGATTAGCCCCCACCAGCACCCACAAACTTATTTCAAACTAGCACATCAAATGGGCTGTAAATTTTCATAGGAAAGGCTGCATGACCGTGACAGATTTGGATTCGACATTTGGGACCCATGAGAAATAGCCTATCCAAGGTTGTGTCGACTTACTAGCCACCAACAAGCGATTCTGCCTACCGACCGTTGGATTGACATCCAACATCTATCGTGTATCTTCTATCTCTTGTCTTCTTCCTCCAAATTACCAAACCAAACCACCCGTCGGCTCCGCTTTGCTCCGCCTCCATGGTTGGCTGCGCCTCCGCCACCCTACCGACGCATTCTCCAACGTTGGCGATCCCTCCTCTATTCCCCACACGTCCCGTTATTCTCCGTGACGCCAGCCCTAACACGCACTCCGCGCCCAAACCAGTCAACCTCAGACTCCCCTCCGCGATCGGACGGCGCATCTTTAATGGCTCTTGCTCGTTCCGTCCGAGGCCTCGCCGTCGTCCTCCGCCTTTGCGGCCTTGGTTCGCTTCGCCGTCTTGGTGTGCCGCGCTCTTGCATTGTCAACGTCGTCAACAACCGAGAGGAACAAGGAGATGATCAGATGTGGAGAGGATGACGAGGGACCCACCAGCGTCATGGCGATGCGCAAGCAAGTGCCTCTATAGTACAAGCCCAAAAATATGGTTCCTCCTAATGGTTGTACATCCGGGCTCACACCATTGTCAACGTAGTCAATAAACGAGAGAATGACACTATGAGCGCCGACACGAGGGACCCAAACAAGTCGCGCATTTTTTGAGGAACAAGCGGTTGTTATTTATACTAGTTTTAGCGATGGATCGAGGTAACAACGGGGCTGTCGGGAGACTGTGGCCCATTTAGCCGTGGTTTTATTTATGTTTACCACATCATGAGCCCAGTTGTGTTTTTTCTTGCTGAAAATGGCTAGCCCAGTTCTATTTTTTAAAGAAATACCCAAACAAGGCCTACTTGCTTTATCGGCCCTCTGGCCTGCAAATCTTTCAAGACGAGGAGAGTTTCATTCGGTTTTCCCGAAATGGGTTGTACATTTTAAAACACATCAAACCGGAATTAGTTTCAATTTTTTTCATTACAAGATCTTAAATTCCATTGATTTTTATCGTGGACAATTATTTGGATTTTATATTTATATAAATTATTTTTCAAAATAGTTTGAATGTGAATCGATATTTCGGATTAAAAATAGTTGACCGCACCAAATATGCAAAATTTCAGTATACTTTTTAACCGTGGCCACAATATGGGGTGTAATGCTAACAAAAGAAGATGGGCTCCAAAAAATTCTTAAGAATTAGCAAACGGGTTGTACATTATTAGAAATAATGGCAGATGGGTTGTATGCTGTTTTCCACAGATTTGAGGCTGACTTGTGCGCCTACTATAGGTTGACGCGTATGCTTTCATAAAAAAGGTTGGCCTTTGCAACGCCTACTGTCAATTTAGTCAACACACGAGAGGAGTGACTGTTGGATGTCCATCCAACGGCTGTCGTGCTTCTTCAATCTCTGCTCTTCATGCTCCAGCCGCTCAAACAAGCGCCGGCGGGACTGCCTGCTCCCTCCTCCACGGCCAGCTATGCTGCCGCGCAGGCCTCACTGCCCCACCGTACTCCCATTGCTGGCCCAGCCATCCCTCTACTCACCCACACATGTTGTTATTCTCCGACGACGGCAGACGAACCAATAAACCCTCGTACTCCTCCGCGTGGGAAACAACTGCCGAGTATTCCCTGGCTCCGTGTCGTTCCCTTCCTAGGCCTCGCCGTCGTCCACCACCCTGGTGCTCTCGGCGCGGCCTGGTCAACGTGGTCAATGAACGACATCCATCGGAAGTGGACTGTACGTGGAGAGGCTGACAACTGGGTCCACGGCCGCACGCAAGGAAAAGCCTCCTTATTATGCCCAAAATAATGATTCCTCCACCTGACAGCTAAAACCCACTGGAATGGCCTCTGTATTTCGCGAAAAAAATGTTCCCCCCGCTGACAGGTCAGACCCACCAGCTATATCTTCGCACGCAAGGAAGTGCCTCCTTATTACGCCCAAAAAATGAATACCTGCTGCTAGCTGGGACCCACCATATTGTTGGGCTGACTTGTGGGCCTACTAAGTTGACAGGGACGGAGGGCTTTGTCAACTTAGTCAATACTCCAGTGACCGTATGATGTCCATCCAACGACCATAGTACTTCTTCAACCTCTGGTCTTCTTGCTCCGGCCGCCCAAAGCAGCGCCCGGTCGTGCCGCTTTGCTCCTGCCTCCGTGGCGGCTGTGCTACATGGAGGCCTCACCGCCCCCATACTACTCCCACCACTGGCCAGGCCATCCCTCCACTCACCCACACCCCCTGTTATTCTGCGGTGACGGCAGCCTCACGCCGCAGCCGAACCAGTGAACCCTCGTACTCCTCTCCGCGTGGGCATCCACTGCCGCGTCTTGCCCGGCTCCGCGTCGTCCCCTTCCTAGGCCTCGCCGTTGTCCACCGCCGTGGTGCTCTCGGCGCGGCGTGGTCAATGTGGTCAACGGCCGACTTCCGTCGGAAGAGTACTATACATGGAGAGGCTGACAGCTGGGTCCACGGCAGCCGCAAGGAAGTGCCTCCTTATTGCGCGGAAAATAATTATTCCTCCACCTGACAGCGGGGACCCACCGGACGGGCCACCAGTATTTTGCGAAAAAAATCATTTCCCCCTGACTGCTGGGACCCACCGGACAGGCCACCGTATTTCGCGAAAAAAAACGTTCCCCCCGCTGTCAGCTCGGACCCACCGAAAGTGCCTCCTTATTACGCACAAAAAAATGAATACTCCGCCGGCTAGCTGGGACCCACCTTCGTGGGAGGCTGACTTGTGGGCCTACTAAGTTGACGGGGACGATGGGCTTTGTCAACTTAGTCAATATGAACGATTCTAGCTCCAGTGACCGTACGATGTCCATCCAACGGCCGTAATGCTTCTTCAACCTATGGTCTTCTTGCTCCAGCTGCCCAAAGCAGCGCCGTCGTCGTCAAGCATGCTCCTGCCTCCGTGGTGGGCTGGTCAGGCGCCGAGAGCCTCTCCGCCCCCTACTATTCCCACCGCTGGCCAGGCCCTGAGGCGACGGCAGCCTCACATCACAGCTGAACCAGTGAACCCTCGTACTCCTCTCCACGTGGGCTTCCGCTGCCGCGTCTTCCCCAGCTCCGCTTCGTCCCCTTCCTAGGCCTCGCCGTCGTCCACCGCCGTAGTGCTCTCTGCGCGGCGTGGTCAACGTGGTCAAGGAACGACTTCCATCGGAAGAGTACTATACGTGGAGAGGCTGACAGCTGGGTCCACGGCCATAACCCAGTTTTTTTGTGATTTGCCAAGTAAGTCGCTTTGTCAGGCCTGTTGGGCTGCAAATCTTTCAAGACGAGGAGAGATTTCATTCGGCTGGCCGAGAAAATGGCCCATCAATAATGAGAAATGGGCTGAACATTTTTAAAACACATCAAACCGGCAATTAGTTTCAAATATCTTTTTTTTCATTTCAAGATTTTAAATTACATTAATTCTTATGCGTGGATAATTTGTTGGATTTTATATTGATACACATTTATTTTTAAAATCCGTTTGAATGTGAGTCGAAATGTCGGGATTAAAAACAGTTCAAACCGCACCGAAATATGCAAAATTTCGTATAATTTTTTAACCGTGGCCACAATATGGGCTGTAATGCTAACAAAAAGAATATGGGCTCCAAAAAAACCTTAAGAATTAGCAAATGGGCTATAAATTATTAGAAATAATGGCAGATGGGATGTATGCTGTTTCCACAGATTTGAGGCTTTCCTAGAAAAAGGTTGACGCACAAGCACTAACTGTTGGATGTCCATCCAACGGCCGTCGTGCTTCTTCAATCTCTGCTCTTCCTGCTCCAGCCACTCAAACAAGCGCCGGCAGACTGCTGCTCCTCCCTCCTCATGGCCGTGTCTTTGCTGCCAAGCAGCCTCACCGCACCACCATACTCCCATCGCTGGCCTAGCCATCCCTCTACTCACCCACACCTGCTGTTATTCTCTGGCGACGACAGACGAACCAGTAAACCCTCGTACAGTCGTACTCCCCTCCGCGTGGGAAACAACTAACGAGTCTTCCTTGCCTCCGTGTCGTCCCCTTCCTAGGCCTCGCCGTCGTCCACCGCCGTGGTGCTCTCGGTGCAGCGTGGTCAATGTGGTCAACGACCGACTTCCATCGGAAGAGTACTGTGCGTGGAGACGCTGACAGCTGGGTCCGCAGTAAGGAAGTGCCTCCTTATTACGCGCGAAATAATTATTCCTCCACCTGACAGCGGGGACCCACCGGACGGGCCACCGTATTTCACGAAAAAATGTTCCCCCTGACTGCTGGGACCCACCAGCTACACCTTCGCACGCAAGGAAGTGCGTCTGGGCAAAAAAAAAACGATTCGCCCCCCTGACTGCTGGGACCCACCAGCTACATCTTCGCACGCAAGGAAGTGCCTGACAGTCGGGACCCACCTAGTCGAAGCGTACGTAGCGATGTCATTCTGGTCGTGAACGTGTACGTACATATATACTGGTGGATGTAGAGGCGCGCACGTGTCGTAGTAGAGGTGCGCATGTAGCATGTACACGTACGTACAGCGGCCAGGGTGCAAGAAAGAAAATACGGCCACGTATGTGTACATACGGGCGGGGTCTCGAACGCCTACTCGCGCATACGTACGGCCAGGGCTCATGTACATGGCCGGGTTGGAACAGAGAAACATCATCGTCGTCGTGTTCATGGGGAGGCAACGGAATGCGTCGTGTTCATTGGGAGGCAACGGAATGCGTCGTGTTCATCGGGAGGCAACGGAACGCGTGGGAGCCAACCGTGGGTCGGAGCGGAATGCGTGGTCGTGTTCATCGGGAGGGCTTGGACGGAACATGCGATGGAAACGAGGCCTGGCGTACCGCACAACGGAGGAAACGGACCTCCTACGTTCGGAACGGGGTCCTGTTGATCGGGAGGGGTCTAGCGTACCACAAAACGGAGGAAACGGACCTCCTACGGTCGAAACGGGGGTCCTGTTGATTGGGAGTGGTGTGGCGTACCACAAAATGGAGGAAACGGACGTCCTACGGTCGAAACGGGGGTCCTGTTGATCGGAGGGATGTGGCGTACCGCAAAACGGACGAAACGGACTTGTGTTGGAGCTCTACGGTCGAAACGGGGGTCCTGTTCATCGAGAGGGGTGTGGCGTACCGCAAAACGGGACACCACGAGATACTGTTCATCTCCACCGTCGACCTCCTCCAGCCTCCACGGGCTCCTGTTTATCTAGCCTCCACCGCGCGCTACTCCACCGGCCATCGCTCAACCACCCCTCCACCGCTCTCTGCTCATCCAGCCCTCCACACCACGGGTCCTGTTCAACCACCCTCCACCGCTCTCGCTCATCCAGCCCTCCACACCACGGGTCCTGTTCATCCACCCTCCACGGGCACCCTCCACCGCTCTCTTGCTCATCCAGCCCTCCACCACACCACGGGTCCTGTTCATCCGAGGCAACGCCACCGCCACTATTCATCCAACCCCCCGCAACGCTCACTGCTCATCCCAGAGGCAGATCGATCGGCTTGATTAGCGCGATAGCGAAGAATCGCCGATCGGGTTCGATTAACACCATCGATCGATCGCTCGGGTTCGAATAACAAGTAGCTGCAATGCAATCGCCGGGTTCGATTAGAGCCCAACGCCTCGCTTCGGGTTGATTAGAGCCAACGCCGCACACACGCAGCAGCGTGCGTGTATGAGAGATACGCGCATCGCTTCGCCCCGACCTCCCACCGTAACAAGAACTCGCCAAATTTTCCTCGCCTCGCTTCTACCACGGTTTTTTCCGTCATGGACGGCCCAAAGAATGGCATGCAGCTGCGTCTCCGGCCAGCCCAGGACGAAAAGCCCATTTTCTGTCATGATTTTTTGTCATAGAAGTAGGGGCCCACCACATCTATGATGATACCGGGTTTTGTCACAATTATCGTCATAGAAGTGTCATATGTATGACAGAAAAAATTCGTTCGGCCCAAAATGTCACGAATGTGTCTTTTTTTGTAGTGTCATAGCCCTCCACCAAAGTAGAGCTCATGTAATGCCTCTATGTGAGTTCATCTTCAATTCTTTGATTCTGCCCAAAATTTCAGTTTGTGAAGCAAGTATATTTTATCTTGCTCCATTATGGCTGCCAATGTTTCTAGGCCTTCTATTATCCATATAACCTACCTCCACTCCTTTTGGGCATAGTTCATCTAGCCATTATTTCTCTAGAATTGTTGCAAGATTCTGGGCAGAGGGAATAGCTGTGAAGGAAGTACCATTTTGGTAAAACCAATTGGTATGAAATTTTTACATCACCTTTATCTGGCCAAATCACTAAGCCCTGCCAAGTTTTACCTCAAGTTATTACTCCATGTGAGTGCATCATCCAAATCTTGATTCTGTACACATAATGTGAGTTACAAAGCAACTATGTTAGTTTGTGCTCCATTATGCCTCAAAACCTCCGTGATCATAGTCCTTCCTTAGTTAATCACCCTGCACAAACTCTTTGGCACCAAAAAATCCGTGTTGATCACCAAGATTCACCCAAGTTTACTGCGCAGAACTTGAGGGGTGATTACCACTTAACCATAGCAGTTTTCACCGAACTACCACCGTGTTGAGACCTACCCTGGATGAACTACCCACTAGACAACATGGTCAAGCCCCTCTCCCTCGCTACCTGCCAGTGCACATGGTGAGCGCGTTAATGGCACCACAGTGCATGCACTCTGTGTGCAATGGCCGCGTCAAGTGGCCGTTTGTGCGTCGGCAGCTCCTCCTCTCGTCGGCTTCGCGCGCGTGAGCATGTCCAAGATTTTTACCGCGTCGTCGCCGTCCTCCTGGACCTCTCTCCCTGTCAGTAAAACCCCTCACCGACGCTCACCGCCGAACGCCCACGAGAGCACAGTGCTCCGTTTGGCTCTGCTCGTCGTCGTCTTCATCCTCCCCGTGCTCCCTTGGCCGCCTCTGCCCCATGAGAGACTCCACTGTGCCTCCCTTGTCGCCTGCCTCCAAGTTCATGCGCGCGGGCACGTGTCCGCGGCGACGCCAGCTTGGCCTCCTCGCCCCACGGCTATATAAGCTCGCCTCGGGTGCGTTTCTCCTCACCAACACCTCTACCCTCTCCCCACGACTCGATCACTTCCCGAGCTCGAGTCGCCTCCACGACCACCATCATGCCATGGCCGCCTGGTCTCCTCCTCGATTGAGCGAGTCGAGCCCTCCTCTCCTCATATCCACCACCACCGAAGCCCCTCACTCCGGCGACCTCCCCGCCTCCGCTTCTCATTGAGAGTGCCTCAGGCCGCCGCTACCTCGTTCGGTCTCCGCCTCCCCGTCCCTCTATTGTCGCGGGTTGCAGCCACCCTAGCTCTCCCCGGCGCCCGCTTCCTCTCTAAATGGAGGCGGTGTGGACTCCCGAGCCCTCTGGTGGCGTCTCCCTCGCCGGAGACGGCCGGCCCGTCGCCGGTGACGCGCCCTCCCCTGCCTCCTCTGTCCCGTGCGGGAGCAGGACGAGGAATAAGAAGACAGAGGCCAGGTGGGCGCTCTTCTCCTCGCGGGCCCCGCGTGGCAGCCTCTGCCCGTTGACCTGTGCACGATGTGGATAAGGAGGCGTAATCCACAGACACGTCTTAGCTTCCCGGCGTAGTTTCGCCTTTCTTTAGACTGAATGCGCTTTCGCTGATCCGAAGCGTATTTCCTTTCTGCTTCAGCGTGGAATACGTTTTCCGAGGAGAAGGCATATTTACGCCTAGTGCACGCTCATTTTTCCGGCTAAGGGCCTGTTTGTGATGATTTTATTACAAATGGGTCCCTGGCAGAAAAACTATCATATCTTTTCTCTCCCAACTCCAAATGAGGTGATTCCAAAGCCCACTTCTTCGTTTCGTCGAGCCCGTTCTGTTGGTATCCTTTTCACCATGTGTTAACATTCTGAAAATGACCATTTTGCCCTTGCCGTTAATCAGCCCCCTCCGAGAGAGATCCGTTTTCCGGCGATCCTTTCCGCGAGTTTCTCGCATTTTCTCCCGGTGATTTCTTCCACCCCAGGCAAGCTACATCCTCCATTTGCATGATTTCAATGCAGTGACATGGTTGCTTTATTTAAACTTGTTTAAAATATTGTGTTAGCTACTTGTGATTTGTTCATGGCATTTATCGGAGTATTATTTTGATCTTGTTATTGCCATGATATTTGTTTGGAGTTCTAGGATTAATATTTTGATGATTATGTGGATGACATGTGCCTTTGGATTCTTAGTGGCTTTTATGATTAGTTTCATGATGGCTTGGATATGATATTTTGGAGTATTACTTTGGATATCATGCTGCCTTTGGATTATTAGTGGTTAGTATGATTATTTTCATGATGCTAGTTGATGTTCTGTTGCTTGGAGTATTATTTTCGGGGATGATGTTTACATGTGGATCTTAGCCGAATTGATTTATTCTTGTTATTGGAGTAGTAGGATTATTGTTTTCGGATTCATCAAAACAGTAGTGTTGTGCTACCCTTGGAATATTTTGAGATGATGATATTATGCTTGGATTATTTGTTGGATATTGCTATGAATTGGCTTATAGTTTGATAGTTGATATCGGAGTATCAGTTACCACAGTTATATTTTTGGGGATAAATTCCGTCATTAAGTTGGTCAGGTGCCACCGAACCGGGCTCTTCCAGTGCAACCACATTTGCCTTATGGGAAGGCCCTAATGCGGTCTATTGTCATGTCTCTCGCCGGTGCCTCCAACGAGGGAAGGTTATGGGCGTGCGTACCCTGGCCCGGTAAGCAGACATAACCTTGTGTGCCCGTAGTTGTTAGGCGCCTTTTTGTCCCCGTTGGGACATCTATGTTTTGGCCACGACAGTGGTCGTTGTGTCTTTGGTAGGCACGGGGCCACCCAGGACTAAACCCAGAAGGGGTGTTGGTCCACCCAAATGGGAGTACGAGGCCATGGGTTTTGTGGTGTGGGTAAAGTGTGCTACCTCTGCAGAGTGTATTTGTTTAAACTATTGATAGCCGCGTCCTCGGTCGTGGGCATGGGTTCGTATTAGGTCCCACCGTTTGATCAACACTCACATGACAGAATGACTTATAGGTGATTTATATGTGGATATGTTGATATGTTGAGCAGGAAAGATTGGCAGGATGTTGATGATGACGTTTGAGACCAAGTGTTGGTCATGGTAGTGATCGCCGAAAGGATCACGTTTGAGACTAAGTGTTGGTCGTGGTTGTGATCGCCGGAATGATCACTGTCTGGATTTGATCACAAGGTGATCGAGATGGTATATTGCTTGGCCGGTTAGCCAAGAGAGATATGGTTATGGAGATCTGAGATGGTGATTTACTAGTATTGTATCAGTTTCATACCAGGCTTAGTAGTTGTTTCATCATAATAGTTGCTAATTTAATTAACCTATTAAATGCTATGTTATTGTCTGCCCTGATGTTTATGGTTGTTGTGAGCTTGCAAGTACATTCAATGTACTGACCTGACGTGTCATGCCAGATTGTAGGTGATGCCTTGATTGCTTGATTGCTTGTCGATGGTTGCCGTGCGTGCGAGCTAGATCGTGTCCCAGCCAGAGTCCCTGCGGAGTGGAGTTCACCACCTTCATCGTTGTTCCACTGCTAGAAGTATTCCGCTGCTACGAGTTGTTCCGCTGCTAGCATAGAGCAAGTATAGTATCGCAGGCGTAGTATCGCCGTGCTAATGTGCTTCTTTGTAACATCAGACCCATGTAATTATTATTCTTGTAATAAGAGCTGATTTGTTCTATGTCAAGCAGTGTCGTATTCCAGAGACTTATCCTCGATCTCTGGGCTGGAATACGGGGCGTTCCGGTTTCTCTGAGCCGGGGTGCCACATGCTTGGTATTAGAGCAGGTCTGGCTGTAGGACGCCCTAGTCAGCGCGAGCGGTAGAAATCAGTAGTACCTAGTCTGGCTTGTTTATTGCATTTGGTTGCTGCATTTGTTTGTTGCATAGCATGCATATAGCCTTAGTATTTGTTGCTAACGGTTTATCTGGTGAGTGTAGCTGGCATCGGCTCGGATCCACTACAACTCAGCCTTTTGCATTTCTCCAGTTTTCTTTTCTTGCTCATTCTTCGGTGTTTGGCATCATTTCTGTCCCATCAGAGTGATGCCAAGTGATCCCGACACTGTTTGAAAAAATGGTGCTCAGGTATCGCGCCGAATTATTTCCTTCAGCCCCACCTTTTGTTTTGGTGGTAGACATGCTTCTACCCCGGATCGTCCTTTTTCTTGTCATGTTGGCAACCCTTAATGATCGTAGTTATCAAGAAAGGGCAATGTCAGCAGCCTCAGTTTTTTCCTGCTATCCTATTTCTTGGACGAGTACAGATCTTTTTCCGATCGCTTGATAATAATGTGGTTGTGACCTTCGTGTCCCACTACATGATTACCAAGTGCGTCCTCACCTCCGAGCTAGTCCAGGCTGCTACCTGGCTAAGTAGCACTTGGTGTAGCGTTGTTTACACCAATTCTTCCACACATTTATTCGTCCTCGTGCACAACGTCACAACATGCTAGATCGTAGAGCCGAAGATCCCGCGAGATTTTTGTGCTTAAGTAGGCATGCATATTGTGTGACTAGGAGTAATATGTGATATTGATTGTGTGTGAATTGATTGTTGTTGTGTGTTTTTGTTTAGTTGAGTTTTCTTTTGCTTCTTTCTTTTTTTGGGCCCCAGTGTTACATTTTTTTTCAATATAAAGAGTTGCTCATCAGCTGACACCGGACTCAAAGAAGCAATAAGTATTTCAAATATTTGGAAGAAGCTCAGCTAAACATTATGGCCTTCTCAGTCAACCGCATGATATAAGGAATATCTGCTCAGAATGCCAATTGTGTCTTGGATTGATTATCCGCATCAATTCTCCATCAGTAATGATCCAGCCAGCATAAAGACAAGTCAGATGCAAGACCAACGGTATATATTTCAGTCAAAAGGTATGGATCATAGGCAAAGTTTTGGCTCAGCAATAAATGGTACTTGAAATATGTTATACTCCAAGAGAAAGTCATGATGTGATATGCTCAAGGAAGACAGTCAAACAAATTTTCTCATGCAAATTATCACCATAAAATATTATGGACGTGTGCATGGATTTCATCGCATATCGATGAAGTTTTGGATATAAGAAAACCAGCATTATTCCACACGCTACCGGAAGAAATTTATGAGGCAAGGCTCCTCAATTTTTCCTCAGCATGATATGTGAACAATTTCCGGCCCACGGTACCCGGTATTTCTCAACAAGATACCTCGGTAAAAGCTTTTGACAGACGGAAATGAATTTTTCTCAACAAGCAAACCCGAGGAGAAGCTTCTCATGTACGGAACTCAAGCTTCTCCAGCACAATAATCCAACCAAGCTTCATGTGTAAGCTATCGAGATTTCTTCTGCACGCTACCCATACAAAAGCCTTGTCGTGGTTTTGTCACGGCAGATGTCCTCATGGAAGGACTTAGTCGCGGAGCCATCGCTACGGGTTAGCTTGAAGGGGTTAAAGCGGGCATAGGGACGCAAGAGAGTTTATACTAGTTCGGCCCCTTCGATGAAGGTAAAAGCCTACGTCTAGTTGTGATGGAATTGATGGGGTTTCGATGACTGGGGAGCAAACAAGCTTCGCCTAGGTCTCGAGTTGTTGTCTGTTCTTCTTGAAGCGCCGCCGGGTTGTCCCCTTATATACACGGGTGACGCCCGCCGGTTTACAGAGTCCCGATGTCGGCTCATAGGTGTGTCCGTTTCGGTCTCTAGTATTCCTAACTTACAACACAAGTTAAATGCTAATACCGGTTCACGGCTACAGGCCTTAAACCGGTTCTGGGCCTTGGGCCCTTATAGAATATCCTCACGGGCTTCAAGCATACTTGACTACTAATGAAGTAAACCCGGCCTGTCCTGGCCGGTTCACGCCCAATAGTAATATCCCCAACAAGCCTCGAGCAGAATCTAAGAGCCTTCCTCAGCAAGCTACTCGGATGGCTTCCCTCGTAAGCCACCCAGTCCGCGTCAGTACCACACTATGCACCGTCCTCAGAGATTATATGATGAGTTGGCAGTATATGGCAGTACATCTCAAGGATCAGATTTGCGATAATTTTGTCAGAGATATACCTAAGAAAGGTACGGACCCACAACCTCATAATCCATGCAAATGAAGATAAGCAGAGATACATATCTTATGTAATATGAGGATCGACAAGATCTGGAGATGACGACGCAGAATCCACAATTTTGACAATGGTCACCAAGAAGATTATTCCCGGACGTGACAAGGTGATATTATGAACTCTTGTCACCCTCTTGTATGGTTGTCCTCAACAAAGAGCTCTGTACAGCTACAAGCCCCAACCATATGTCATATGTGTGAGGACCCAGGTCAGAAAATAAGCAAAAGGAATAATGCCAACAATATTGGAGTAACCACGGTCATGGTCATACGAAGAATCAAGGACATGTGTGGCCAAGTTATTTCAGTAAGGTATCATGACAAATAAAATCATGACCGTTAAAGGATGAGCCTGGCAGCAAAGGGATTTCATATCACCGTCAACCCGCTTGGAATGGTTAGTGTGAAAAATCCAAATGGGTATACCGACAAAATGAGAAAGTCAAAAGACGAACAATCATCTCAGACCCGGTATACTCACTGATGGAATCAAGTACACGGTCAGTCTGTCAGGAAAAGCATTTGTCCGGCAGCCCCCTGTCAGGACAGCCCCAAGGTGTCAACATTTGAGGTATGACACAACTATAAGTCCATACCCCGTTATATCACTCAGGACAGAAGGCAGTCGAATCTTGGGTACAGACCCCATGCACGAGTCAAAGGGATAAATCTAGATAAATCAGTACCACTTGCGAGTTGTCAGATCCTGTCAGAAAATGGCCATGATTCTCAACATTTATGGAACCAAGAAGACATGCATTTGTTTGAGTAACCTGGTATCAGAAGTAAAAAGTTTTCATGGAAAAAGGAAATTTATGATCAGATCCATTGGATATCACCGCAGATATGAGAAAATCAACGTCAGTAAAAGGGAATTGGTATATGAGCAAAAGCCTATCAGGATTTGGGAAAGGTAAAGCAAACCACCCAGAGCAAGGTAAGAAAATTTTATAAAATTTCTCGGGGGAACAATAAATAAAGGGAAATGGATACCCGAGTTGGAAACGGTATCCTCAAGTCATACTTGTTCCCAGAGCAACTAAATCTCGAGGACGAGATTTCTTTAAGGGGGTAAGAGTTGTAACAGCCTGGATTTTGGCCCTTTTCTTTTTCTTTTTGATTTATTGGTTTTTGCTCTGTTTTTCTTTTGGAGTGGTTCTGTGGCCTTGTCACCTGGGAAATCATCCTCTTTTTACTTCCCAAGTGGCTCATCATTATCAAAACCCTGCCAAGATCATGTCACTTCACTGCTTGACCAAACCCTAAAATCTTTTTCTAGGGAATGTTCCTTTTTCTATTAAAGGAATAACCCTGTCTGCCCTAGGTTGTGAAGCAACCTTTATTTCCATCACTCATAAAATTCCCAAATAATTCTCATAAATTTTTTGGGTCATATCTTTCTCAAATATGGCAAAATATTTCATTTGTCATGTTTATCATCTTGCTCAAATAATTCATTTCTTATTCTGCCCTAAATGGCACATTGTGAAGCAAGTGCTCTTTTCCTTTTCCCAATTGACCTCAAATTCCTTGGACACCTTTTCCTGTCCATATTATTTCCACATGCCAAAATGCAACCTCATTTGCCTAGTAATTATTTAATTATGATTTTCCAAAGTTTCTATCCAGAAAGAAGCTTTGTGAAGGAGGTGCAAGCTAGGCATATCCAAATGAGTTTCCATTTTGCATAATCTCTCATATCATCATATCATAGCCCTCCACCAAAGTAGAGCTCATGTAATGCCCATATGTGAGGTCATCTTCAATTCTTTGATTCTGCCCAAAATTTCAGTTTGTGAAGCAAGTATATTTTATCTTGCTCCATTATGGCTGCCAATGTTTCTAGGCCTTCTATTATCCATATAACCTACCTCCACTCATTTTGGGCATAGTTCATCAAGCCATTATTTCTGTAGAATTGTTGCAAGATTCCGGACAGAGGGAATAGCTGTGAAGGAAGTACCATTTTGGTAAAACCAATTGGTATGAAATTTTTACAGCACCTTTATCTGGCCAAATCACTAAGCCCTGTCAAGTTTTACCTCAAGTTATTACTCCATGTGAGTGCATCATCCAAATCTTGATTCTGGAGACATAATGTGAGTTACAAAGCAACGATGTTAGTTTGTGCTCCATTATGCCTCAAAACATCCAGGATCATAGTCCTTCCTTAGTTAAGCACCCCAGACAAACTATTTGGCACCAGTAAAATCCCTACTGATCACCAGTATTCACCTAAGTTTACTACAGTAAACTTCAGGGGGTGATTACCACTTAACCGTAGCATTTTTCACGAACTACCACCGTAGTTGAGACCTACCTGGATGAACTACCCACTAGACAACATGGTCAAGCCCTCTCCTCGCTACCAACCATTGCACGCGGTGACGCGTTAATGGCACCACAAAGGCACGCGCTACGTGTGCAATGGCGCGTCGATGGCCGTTTGTGCGTCGGCAGCTCCTCCTCTCGTCAGCTTCGCGCGCGTGAGCATGTCCAAGAGTTTTACCGCATCGTCGCCGTCCTCCTGGACCTCTCTACCTCTCAGTAAAACCCCTCACTGACGCTCACCGCCGAATGCCCGCGAGAGCACAGTGCTCCATTTGGCTCTGCTCGTCGCCGTCGTCATCCTCCCCGTGCTCCCTTGGCCGCCTCTGCCCCGTGAGAGACTCCACTGTGCCTCCCTCGTCGCCGGCCTCCAAGTTCATGCGCGCGGGCACGCATCCGCGGCGACGCCAGCTCGGCCTCCTCGCCCGCGGCTATATAAGACCGTTACGGGTGCGTTTCTCCTCACCAGCGACCTCTACCCACTCCCCCACGACTCCCTGATCACTTCCCTGAGCTCGAGTCGCCCTCCACGACCACCACTGCCGCCATGGCCGCTTCAGGTCTCCTCCTCGATTGGAGCGAGCCGAGCCCTCCCTCTCCTCATATCCACCACCACTAGAAGCCGCTCACTCCGGAGACCCTCCCCGCCCCCTCTCCTTCTCGCCGGAGTGCCTCAGGCCGCCGCTACCTCGTTCGGTCTCCGCCTCCCCGTCCCTCTGTTGTTGCGGGTTGCAGCCACCCTAGCTCTCCCTGGCGCCCGCTTCCTCTCTGAATGGAGGCGGTGTGGACTCCCGAGCCCTCTGGTGGAGTCGCCCTCGCCGGAGGCAGTGAGCTGCCCAGCCCGTCGCCGTGGCCACTCCTCCTGCCTCCTCTGTCCCATGCGGGAGCAGGACGAGGAAGAAGAAGACAGAGGCCAGGCGGGCCCTCTTCTTCTCGCGGTCCGCGTGGCAGCCTCAGACCCGTTGACCCAGGTACGCTGACGTGGATAAGTGGAGGCGTAATCCCGAGATTATGCCTTCGCTTCCCGAAAGCGAAGTTCCATCTTTCTTTAGAACAGAATGAGCTTTCGCTTCATGAAAGCGTATTCCTTTTCTGTTTCAGCGCTGTATACGTTTTCCAGAGGAGAAGGCGTATTTCTGCCTAGTCCACGTTCTGTTTTTCCGGCTGACGGCCTGTTTGTGATGATTTTTATTACAAATGGGTCCCTGGCAGAAAAACTATCATATCTTTTCACTCCCAACTCCAAATGAGGTGATTCCAAAGCCCACTTCTTCGTATCGTCGAGCCCGTTCTGTTAGTATCATTTTCACCATGTGTGAACATTCTGAAAATGACCATTTTGCCCTTTCCGTTAATCATCCCCCTCCGAGAGAGATCCGTTTTCCGGCGACCCTTTCCGCGAGTTTCTCGCATTTTCTCCCGGTGATTTCTTCCACCCCAGGCAAGCCACATCCTCCATTTGCACGATTGCAATGCAGTGACATGGTTGCTTTATTTAAACTTGTTTAAAAATATTGTGTTAGCTACTTGTGATTTGTTCATGGCATTTATCGGAGTATTATTTTGATCTTTTTATTGCCATGTGCTACGTCTCGAGCTTCCGTTGGTTTTCCCCGAAGAGGAGGGGGTGATGCAGCACAGTAGCGTAAGTATTTCCCTCAGTTTTTGAGAACCAAGGTATCAATCCAGTAGGAGGTCACGCGCAAGTCCCTCGTACCTGCACAAAACGGTAGCAACTCGCAACCAACGCTTAGGGGTTGTCAATCCCTTCACGATCACTTACGAGAGTGAGATCTGTTAGAGATAATATTTTTGGTATTTTTGATATAAAGATGCAAAGTAAAAAGTAAAAGCAAAACAAGTAAAACAAAGTAATGGAGATTGATATGATGAGAATAGACCCTGGGGCCATAGGTTTCACTAGTGGCTTCTCTCAAGAGCATAAGTAGTCTACGGTGGGTGAACAAATTACTGTTGAGCAATTGATAGAATTGAGCATAGTTATGAGGTTATCTAGGTATGATCATGTATATAGGCATCACGTCTATGACAAGTAGATCGAAACGATTCTGCATCTACTACTATTACTCCACTCATCGACCGCTATCGTGCATGCATCTAGAGTATTAAGTTAAAAACAGAGTAACGCCTTAAGCAAGATGACATGATGTAGAGGAATAAATTCATGCAATATGATAAATACCCCATCTTGTTATCCTCGATGGCAACAATACAATACGTGCCTTGCAACTCTTTCTGTCACTGAGTAAGGACCCAGCTAGATTGAACCAAAAGCTAAGCACTTCTCCCATTGCAAGAACTACCAATCTAGTTGGCCAAACCAAACGGATAATTCGAAGAGACTTGCAAAGATAACTCAATCATACATAAAAGAATTCAGAGAAGATTCAAATATTATTCATAGATAAGCTGGATCATAAACCCACAATTCATCGATCTCAACATACACACCGCGAAAAGAAGATTACATCGAATAGATCTCCACGAGAGAGGGGGAGAACATTGTATTGAGATCCAAAAAGAGAGAAGAAGCCATCTAGCTACTAGCTATGGACCCGAAGGTCTGAAGTAAACTACCGACACTTCATCGGAGGGGCTATGGTGTTGATGTAGAAGCCCTCCGTGGTGGATGCCCTCTCCGGCGGAGCTCCGGAACAGGCCCCAAGATGGGATCTCGTGGATACAGGAAGTTGCGGCGGTGGAATTAGGTTTTTGGCTCCATATCTGGTCTAATGGGGGGTACGTAGGTATATATAGGAGGAAGGAGTACGTCGGTGGAGCTCCGAGGGGCCCACGAGGCAGGGGGCGCGCCCAGGGGGGCGCCCTCCACCCTCGTGACCTCCCTGGAAGCTTCTTGGAGTAGGGTCCAAGTCTCCTGAATCACGTTCGATGAGAAGATCACGTTCCCGAAGGTTTCATTCCGTTTGGCCTCCGTTTGATATTTTGTTTCCTCGAAATACTGAAATAGGCAAAAAAACATCAATTCTGGGCTGGGCCTCCGGTTAATAGGTTAGTCCCAAAAATAATATAAAAGTGGAAAATAAAGCCCAATATAGTCCAAAACAGTAGATAAAGTAGCATGGAGCAATAAAAATTATAGATACGTTGGAGACGATCGCATCCCTAAGCTTAATTCCTGCTCGTCCTCGAGTAGGTAAATGATAAAAAGAGAATTTTTGATGCGGAGTGATACTTTGGCATAATTTCAATGTAAATCTTCTTAATCATGGTATGAATATTCAGACCCGAAAGATTCAATACAAAAGTTCATATTGACATAAAAATAATAATATTTCAAGCATACTAATCAAGGCAATCATGTCTTCTCAAAATAACATGGCAAAAGAAAGTTCATCCCTAGAAAATCATATAGTTAGGCTATGCTTCATTTTCGTCACACAAAGATGTTCCCAACTTCTATACCCCCGATGACAAGCCAAGCAATTGTTTCATACTCAAATAATCTCAAACTTTTTCAACCTTCACGCAATACATGAGCGTGAGCCATGGATACAGCACTATGGGTGGAATAGAATATGATGATGGGATTGTGTGGAGAAGACAAAAAAGAAGAAAGTCTCACATCAACGAGGCTAATCAATGAGCTATGGAGATGCCCATCGATTGATGTTAATGCAAGGAGTAGGGATTGCCATGCAACGGATGCACTAGAGCTAAGAATGCTCAACAAAACAAAACTAGTGTGTGTGCATCCAACTTGCTTGCTCATGAAGACCTAGGGCATTTTGAGGAAGCCCATCGTTGGAATATACAAGCCAAGTTCTATAATAAAATATTCCCACTAGTATGAACAAGACAACTCACTATATGAAAAACATGGTGCTACTTTGAAGCACAATATATGAGACTCTCTACATGAAGAACAAGGTGCTACTTTGAAGCACAATATATGAGACTCTCTACATGAAGAACAAGGTGCTACTTTGAAGCACAAGTGTGGAAAAAGAGATAGTAGCATTGCCCTTTTTATTTATTTTCTTTTTTTTGGGCCTTTCCTTTTTTTTGGCCTTTCTCTTTTTTTGGGCAATGCTCTAATAATGATGATCATCACACTTCTATTGATTACAACTCAATGATTACAACTCGATACTAGAACATAGTATGACTCTATATGAATGCCTCCGGCGGTGTACGGGGATGGTGCAATGAATCAAGAGTGACATGTATGAAAAATAATGCATGGTGGCTTTGCCACAAATACGATGTCAACTACAAGATCATGCAATGGAAATATGACAAAAGTAAAGCATGTCATGATGATGATGATGGTGGAAGTTGCATGGCAATATATCTCGGAATGGCTATGGAAATGCCATAATAGGTAGGTATGGTGGCTGTTTTGAGGAAGATATAAGGAGGTTTATGTGTGAAAGAGCATATCATATCACGGGGTTTGGATGCACCGGTGAAGTTTGCTCCAACTCTCAATGTGAGAAAGGGGAATGCACGGTACCGAAGAGGCTAGCAAATGGCGGAAAGGTAAAAGTGCGTATAATCCATGGACTCAACATTAGTCAAAAGAACTCATATACTTATTGCAAAAATTTAGAAGTCATCAAAAATCAAGTACTACGCGCATGCTCCTAGGGGGATAGATTGGTAGGAAAAGACCATCGCTCGTCCCCGACCGCCACTCATAAGGATGCACAAGCCAGGTACACTTCATGTTTCAAATTTGTTACACAACTTTAACCATATGTGCATGCTACGGGATTTGCTAACTTCAACACAAGTATTTCTCAAATTCACAACTACTCAACTAGCACGACTTTGATATTATCACCTCCATATCTCAAAACAATTATCAAGCATCAAACTTATCTTAGTATTCAACCCACTTAAAATAAAGTTTCACATATCTTGAATACCAAGTATATTAACATTAAGCAAATTACCATGCTATTAACGACTCTCAAAATAATCTAAGTGAAGCATGAGAGATCAGGTTTCTTTAAAACAATCCACCACCGTGCTCTAAAAGATCTAAGTGAAGTACTAGAGCAAAAATTATCACGCTCAAAAGGATATAAGTGAAGCACTATGAGCAAAACTATCAAGCTCAAAAGATATAAGTGAAGCACATAGAGTATTCTAACAAATTTCAAATCATATATGGCTCTCTCAAAGGGTGTGTACAGCAAGGATGATTGTGGTAGACTAACAAGCAAAGAGTCAAATAATACAAGACGTTCCAAGCAAAACACATATCATGTGGTGAATAAAAATATAGCTCCAAGTAAATTACCGATGGAAGTGGACGAAAGAGGGGATGCCTTCTGGGGCATCCCCAAGCTTTGACTTTTTGGTGTCCTTGTATTATCTTGGGGGTGCCATGGGCATCCCCAAGCTTAGGCTCTTGCCACTCCTTGTTCCATAATCCATCAAAAGAATTCACCCAAAACTTGAAAACTTCACAACACAAAACTCAATAGAAATCTCGTGAGCTCCGTTAGAGAAAGAAAACAAAATACTACTTTAAGGTACTGTAATGAACTCATTCTTTATTTGTATTGGTTTTAAACCTACTGTATTCCAACTTCTCTATGGATCATAAACTATTTTACTAGCCATAGATTCATCAAGATAAGCAAACAACACACGCAAAACAGAATCTGTCAAAAACAGAACAGTCTGTAGTAATCTGTAACTAACGCAAACTTCTGGAACCCAAAAAAATCTACCAAAATTATAAGACCTGTGCAATTTGTTTATTGATCAGCAGCAATTGGAATCACTATTTTATCACGTTCTGGTGATTTTTAACAATTCGGGCACTGAGCACAAAGATTCTGGAAATTACAGCAAGATCAAATATCTATCGTCCAAGAAGATCTAATAGGTTTAACTTGGCACAAACACTAATTAAAAGATAAAACCACATCTAAAAAGAATCTAGATGGATTATTTATTACTAGGCGGAAAGGATAAATATTGGGTTGTCTCCCAACAAGCGCTTTTCTTTAAAGCCCTTTTAGCTAGGCATTGAGATTTCGATGATGCTCACATGAAAGACAAGAATTGAAGCACAAATAGAGCATCATATAGCATGTGACAAACACATCTAAGTCTAACATACTTCCTATGAATAGGCATATTATAGGCAAACAAATTTGCAAGGCAAGCAAAAACTAGAATATGCAAGAAGAAGAAGGTGACGATAGCAATCTCAACATAACGAGAGGTAATTTAGTAACATGAAAATTTCTATAACCATATTTTCCTCTCTCATAATAATTACATGTAGGATCGTAAGAGAATTCAACATAATAGCTATCACATAACATATTCTCAACACGATCCACATGCATGCGAAGTTGACACTCTTCCGAAATAGTGGGATTAACATTAACTAAAGTCATGACCTCTCCAAACCCACTTTTATCAAGAACTTCATAAGATTGAACATTATCCAAATATGTGGGATCTAAAGTTGACACTCTTCCAAACCCACTTTCAATATTATTGCAAACAATATTATCAATCTCATATCCATCATGGGACTTAAATAAATTTTCAAGATCAAAAGAAGAATCACCCCAATCATGATCATTGCAACAAGTAGTAGACATAGCAAAACTAGCATCCCGAAGCTTAGGGTTTTGCATCTTATTAGCACAATTGACAACAAAAGAATTTATAGTAAAATCATTGCAATCATGCTTTTTATTCAAAGATCTACCGTGAGTCACTTCACAGATTTCAGGCAAAACCTTGTAAAGATAATCTAGTGCATCCAAATTACTAGGAATCGGTTCATCATAATTGGATCCCTTAAAAAGACTGGCAAGTGGATCAAAATCCAAAGATATTGGCTTCATTGTTTAGGAATAAAAAACCAACTATTTCAAGCAAACGAGCCAAGAAAGACATGAACGGAAAAGAGAGGGCGAATAAAACGGCAAGGGTGAAGTGGGGGAGAGGAAAACGAGAGGCAAATGGCAAATAATGTAATGCGAGAGATAGAGATTGTGATGGGTACTTGGTATGTTGACTTTTGCGTAGGCCTCCCCGGCAACGGCGCCAGAAATGGCTCGTTGTCGGGAGTCCAAATCTTCACTTGACTTCGCGTAAGCCTCCCCGGCAACGGCGCCAGAAATCCTTCTTGCTACGTCTCGAGCTTGCGTTGGTTTTCCCCGAAGAGGAGGGGGTGATGCAGCACAGTACCATAAGTATTTCCCTCAGTTTTTGAGAACCAAGGTATCAATCCAGTAGGAGGTCACGCACAAGTCCCTCGTACCTGCACAAAACGATAGCAACTCGCAACCAACGCTTAGGGGTTGTCAATCCCTTCACAGTCACTTACGAGAGTGAGATCTGATAGAGATAATATTTTTGGTATTTTTGGTATAAAGATGCAAAGTAAAAAGTAAAATCAAAACAAGTAAAATAAAGTAATGGAGATTGATATGATGAGAATAGACCCGGGGGCCATAGGTTTCACTAGTGGCTTCTCTCAAGAGCATAAGTATTCTACGGTGGGTGAACAAATTACTGTTGAGCAATTGATAGAATTGAGCATAGTTATGAGGTTATCTAGGTATGATCATGTATATAGGCATCACGTCTATGACAAGTAGATCGAAACGATTCTGCATCTACTACTATTACTCCACTCATCGACCGCTATCCAAAGATGCATCTAGAGTATTAAGTTAAAAAGCAGAGTAACGCATTAAGCAAGATGACATGATGTAGAGGAATAAATTCATGCAATATGATAAATACCCCATCTTGTTATCCTCGATGGCAACAATACAATACGTGCCTTGCAACTCTTTACATCCTTGAGTAAGGACACATAAGATTGAACCCAAAGCTAAGCACTTCTCCCATTGCAAGAACTACCAATCTAGTTTGCCAAACCAAACGGATAATTCAAAGAGACTTGCAAAGATAACTCAATCATACATAAAAGAATTCAGAGAAGATTCAAATATTATTCATAGATAAGCTGATCATAAACCCACAATTCATCGGTCTCAACAAACACACCGCGAAAAGAAGATTACATCGAATAGATCTCCACGAGAGAGGGGGAGAACATTGTATTGAGATCCAAAAAGAGAGAAGAAGCCATCTAGCTACTAGCTATGGACCCGAAGGTCTGAAGTAAACTACTCACACTTCATCGGAGGGGCTATGGTGTTGATGTAGAAGCCCTCCGTGGTGGATGCCCTCTCCGGCGGAGCTCCAGAACAGGCCCCAAGATGGGATCTCGTGGATACAGGAAGTTGCGGCGGTGGAATTAGGTTTTTGGCTCCGTATCTGGTCTAATGGGGGTACGTAGGTATATATAGGAGGAATGAGTACATCGGTGGAGCTCCGAGGGGCCCACGAAGCAGGGGGCGCGCCCAGGGGGGTGCCCTCCACCCTCGTGACCTCCCTGGAAGCTTCTTGGAGTAGGGTGCAAGTCTCCTGGATCACGTTCGGTGAGAAGATCACGTTCCGGAAGGTTTCATTCCGTTTGGACTCCGTTTGATATTCTGTTTCCTCGAAATACTGAAATAGGCAAAAAACAACAATTCTGGGCTGGGCCTCCGGTTAATAGGTTAGGCCCAAAAATAATATAAAAGTGGAAAATAAGGCCCTATATAGTCCAAAACAGTAGATAAAGTAGCATGGAGCAATAAAAAATTATAGATACGTTGGGGACGTATCAGGCATCCCCAAGCTTAATTCCTGCTCGTCCTCGAGTAGGTAAATGATAAAAAGAGAATTTTTGATGCGGAGTGATAGTTTGGCATAATTTCAATGTAAATCTTCTTAATCATGGTATGAATATTCAGATCCGAATGATTCAAGACAAAAGTTCATATTGACATAAAAATAATAATACTTCAAGCATACTAATCAAGGCAATCATGTCTTCTCAAAATAACATGGCAAAAGAAAGTTCATCCCTAGAAAATCATATAGTTAGGCTATGCTTCATTTTCGTCACACAAAGATGTTCCCAACTTCTATACCCCCGATGACAAGCCAAGCAATTGTTTCATACTCAAATAATCTCAAACTTTATCAACCTTCACGCAATACATGAGTGTGAGCCATGGCTATAGCACTATGGGTGGAATAGAATATGATGATGGGATTGTGTGGAGAAGACAAAAAAGAAGAAAGTCTCACATCAACGAGGCTAATCAATGAGCTATGGAGATGCCCATCGATTGATGTTAATGCAAGGAGTAGGGATTGCCATGCAACGGATGCACTGGAGCTAAGAATGCTCAACAAAAGAAAACTAGTGGGTGTGCATCCAACTTGCTTGCTCATGAAGACCTAGGGCATTTTGAGGAAGCCCATCGTTGGAATATACAAGCCAAGTTCTATAATGAAAAATTCCCACTAGTATGAACAAGACAACTCACTATATGAAAAACATGGTGATACTTTGAAGCACAATATATGAGACTCTCTACATGAAGAACAAGGTGCTACTTTGAAGCACAATATATGAGACTCTCTACATGAAGAACAAGGTGCTACTTTGAAGCACACGTGTGGAAAAAGAGATAGTAGCATTGCCCTTTTTATTTATTTTCTTTTTTTTGGGCCTTTCCTTTTTTTTGGCCTTTCTCTTTTTTGGGGGCAATGCTCTAATAATGATGATCATCACACTTCTATTGATTACAACTCAATGATTACAACTCGATACTAGAACATAGTATGACTCTATATGAATGCCTCCGGCGGTGTACCGGGATGGTGCAATGAATCAAGAGTGACATGTATGAAAAATAATGCATGGTGGCTTTGCCACAAATACGATGTCAACTACAAGATCATGCAATGGAAATATGACAAAAGTAAAGCATGTCATGATGATGATGATGGTGGAAGTTGCATGGCAATATATCTCGGAATGGCTATGGAAATGCCATAATAGGTAGGTATGGTGGCTGTTTTGAGGAAGATATAAGGAGGTTTATGTGTGAAAGAGCATATCATATCACGGGGTTTGGATGCACCGGTGAAGTTTGCTCCAACTCTCAATGTGAGGAAGGGAAATGCACGGTACCGAAGAGGCTAGCAAATGGCGGAAAGGTAAAAGTGTGTATAATCCATGGACTCAACATTAGTCAAAAGAACTCATATACTTATTGCAAAAATTTAGAAGTCATCAAAAATCAAGTACTACACGCATGCTCCTAGGGGGATAGATTGGTAGGAAAAGACCATCGCTCGTCCCCGACCGCCACTCATAAGGATGCACAAGCCAGGTACACTTCATGTTTCAAATTTGTTACACAACTTTAACCATACGTGCATGCTACGGGATTTGCTAACTTCAACACAAGTATTTCTCAAATTCACAACTACTCAACTAGCACGACTTTGATATTATCACCTCCATATCTCAAAACAATTATCAAGCATCAAACTTATCTTAGTATTCAACCTACTTAAAAGAAAGTTTCACATATCTTGAATACCAAGTATATTAACATTAAGCAAATTACCATGCTATTAACGACTCTCAAAATAATCTAAGTGAAGCATGAGAGATCAGGTTTCTTTAAAACAATCCACCACCGTGCTCTAAAAGATCTAAGTGAGGTACTAGAGCAAAAATTATCACGCTCAAAAGGATATAAGTGAAGCACTATGAGCAAAACTATCAAGCTCAAAAGATATAAGTGAAGCACATAGAGTATTCTAACAAATTTCAAATCATATATGGATCTCTCAAAGGGTGTGTACAGCAAGGATGATTGTGGTAGACTAACAAGCAAAGAGTCAAATAATACAAGACGCTCCAAGCAAAACACATATCATGTGGTGAATAAAAATATAGCTCCAAGTAAATTACCGATGGAAGTGGACGAAAGAGGGGATGCCTTCCGGGGCATCCCCAAGATTTGACTTTTTGGTGTCCTTGGATTATCTTGGGGGTGCCATGGGCATCCCCAAGCTTAGGCTCTTGCCACTCCTTGTTCCATAATCCATCAAAAGAATTCACCCAAAACTTGAAAACTTCACAACACAAAACTCAATAGAAATCTCGTGAGCTCCGTTAGAGAAAGAAAACAAAAGACTACTTTAAGGTACTGTAATGAACTCATTCTTTATTTGTATTGGTTTTAAACCTACTGTATTCCAACTTATCTATGGATCATAAACTATTTTACTAGCCATAGATTCATCAAAATAAGCAAACAACACACGCAAAACAGAATCTGTCAAAAACAGAACAGTCTGTAGTAATCTGTAACTAACGCAAACTTCTGGAACCCAAAAAATTCTACCAAAATTAGAAGACCTGGGAAATTTCTTTATTGATCAGCAGCAATTGGAATCACTATTTTATCACGTTCTGGTGATTTTAACAATTCGGGCACTGAGCACAAAGATTCTGGAAATTACAGCAAGATCAAATATCTATCTTCCAAGAATATCTAATAGGTTTAACTTGGCACAAACACTAATTAAAAGATAAAAACACATCTAAACAGAATCCAGATGGATTATTTATTACTAGGCAGAAAGGATAAATATTGGGTTGTCTCCCAACAAGCGCTTTTCTTTAAAGCCCTTTTAGCTAGGCATTGAGATTTCGATGATGCTCACATGAAAGACAAGAATTGAAGCAAAAATAGAGCATCATATAGCATGTGACAAACACATCTAAGTCTAACATACTTCCTATGAATAGGCATATTATAGGCAAACAAATTTGCAAGGCAAGCAAAAACTAGAATATGCAAGAAGAAGAAGGTGACGATAGCAATCTCAACATAACGAGAGGTAATTTAGTAACATGAAAATTTCTATAACCATATTTTCCTCTCTCATAATAATTACATGTAGGATCGTAAGAGAATTCAACATAATAGCTATCACATAACATATTCTCAACACGATCCACATGCATGCGAAGTTGACACTCTTCCGAAATAGTGGGATTAACATTAACTAAAGTCATGACCTCTCCAAACCCACTTTTATCAAGAACTTCATAAGATTGAACATTATCCAAATATGTGGGATCTAAAGTTGACACTCTTCCAAACCCACTTTCAATATTATTGCAAACAATATTATCAATCTCATATCCATCATGGGACTTAAATAAATTTTCAAGATCAAAAGAAGAATCACCCCAATCATGATCATTGCAACAAGTAGTAGACATAGCAAAACTAGCATCCCCAAGCTTAGGGTTTTGCTCTTATTAGCACAATTGACAACAAAGGAATTTATAGTAAAATCATTGCAATCATGCTTTTTATTCAAAGATCTACCGTGAGTCACTTCACAGATTTCAGGCAAAACCTTGTAAAGATAATCTAGTGCATCCAAATTACTAGGAATCGGTTCATCATAATTGGATCCCTTAAAAAGACTGGCAAGCGGATCAAAATCCAAAGATATTGGCTTCATTGTTTAGGAATAAAAAACCAACTATTTCAAGCAAACGAGCCAAGAAAGACATGAACGGAAAAGAGAGGGCGAATAAAACGGCAAGGGTGAAGTGGGGGAGAGGAAAACGAGAGGCAAATGGCAAATAATGTAGTGCGGGAGATAGAGATTGTGATGGGTACTTGGTATGTTGACTTTTGCGTAGGCCTCCCCGGCAACGGCGCCAGAAATGGCTCGTTGTCGGGAGTCCAAATCTTCACTTGACTTCGCGCAAGCCTCCCCGGCAACGGCGCAAGAAATCCTTCTTGCTACGTCTCGAGCTTGCGTTGGTTTTCCCCGAAGAGGAGGGGGTGATGCAGCACAAGATGGCGTAAGTATTTCCCTCGCTTTTGAGAACCAAGGTATCAATCCAGTAGGAGGTCACGCGCAAGTCCCTCGTACCTGCACAAAACGATAGCAACTCGCAACCAACGCTTAGGGGTTGTCAATCCCTTCACAGTCACTTACGAGAGTGAGATCTGATAGAGATAATATTTTTGGTATAAAGATGCAAAGTAAAAAGTAAAATCAAAACAAGTAAAATAAAGTAATGGAGATTGATATGATGAGAATAGACCCGGGGGCCATAGGTTTCACTAGTGGCTTCTCTCAAGAGCATAAGTATTCTACGGTGGGTGAACAAATTACTGTTGAGCAATTGATAGAATTGAGCATAGTTATGAGGTTATCTAGGTATGATCATGTATATAGGCATCACGTCCGTGACAAGTAGACCGACTCCTGCCTGCATCTACTACTATTACTCCACTCATCGACCGCTATCCAGCATGCATCTAGAGTATTAAGTTAAAAACAGAGTAACGCCGTAAGCAAGATGACATGATGTAGAGGAATAAATTCATGCAATATGATAAATACCCCATATTGTTATCCTCGATGGAAACAATACAATACGTGCCTTGCAACTCTTCCTGTCACTGAGTAAGGACACCGCAAGATTGAACCCAAAGCTAAGCACTTCTCCCATTGCAAGAACTACCAATATAGTTGGCCAAACCAAACGGATAATTCGAAGAGACTTGCAAAGATAACTCAATCATACATAAAAGAATTCAGAGAAGATTCAAATATTATTCATAGATAAGCTGGATCATAAACCCACGATTCATCGGTCTCAACAAACACACCGCGAAAAGAAGATTACATCGAATAGATCTCCACGAGAGAGGGGGAGAACATTGTATTGAGATCCAAAAGAGAGAAGAAGCCATCTAGCTACTAGCTATGGACCAAGGTCTGAATTAAACTACTCACACTTCATCGGAGGGGCTATGGTGTTGATGTAGAAGCCCTCCATGGTGGATGCCCTCCCGTGAGCTCGAACAGGCCCCAAGATGGGATCTCGTGGATACAGGAAGTTGCGGCGGTGGAATTAGGTTTTTGGCTCCGTATCTGGTCTAATGGGGGTACGTAGGTATATATAGGAGGAAGGAGTACGTCGGTGGAGCTCCGAGGGGCCCACGAGGCTGGGGGCGCACCCTCCACCCTCGTGACCTCCCTGGAAGCTTCTTGGAGTAGGGTCCAAGTCTCCTGGATCACGTTCAATGAGAAGATCACGTTCCCGAAGGTTTCATTCCGTTTGGACTCCGTTTGATATTCTGTTTCCTCGAAATACTGAAATAGGCAAAAAAAACAGCAATTCTGGGCTGGGCCTCCGGTTAATAGGTTAGTCCCGAAAATAATATAAAAGTGGAAAATAAAGCCCAATATAGTCCAAAACAGTAGATAAAGTAGCATGGAGCAATCAAAAATTATAGATACGTTGGAGACGTATCACCATGATATTTGCTTGGAGTTCTAGGATTAATATTTTGATGATTATGTGGATGACATGTGCCTTTGGATTCTTAGTGGATTTCATGATTAGTTTCATGATGGCTTGGATATGATATTTTGGAGAATTACTTTGGATATCATGCTGCCTTTGGATTATTAGTGGTTAGTATGATTATTTTCATGATGCTAGTTGATGTTCTGTTGCTTGGAGTATTATTTTCGGGGATGATGTTTACATGTGGATCTTAGGCGAATAGCTTTATTCTTGTTATTGGAGTAGTAGGATTATTGTTTTCGGATTCATCATAACAGTAGTGTTGTGCTACCCTTGGAATATTTTGAGATGATGATATTATGCTTGGATTATTTGTTGGATATTGCTATGACTTGGCTTATAGTTTGATAGTTGATATTGGAGTATCAGTTACCACATTATATTTTTGGGGATAAATTCCGTCATTAAGTTGGTCAGGTGCCACCAAACTGGGCTCTTCCAGTGCAACCACATTTGCCTTATGGGAAGACCCTAATGCGGTCTATTGTCATGTCTCTCACCGGTGCCTACAACGAGGGAAGGTTATGGGCGTGCGTACCCTGGTCCGATAAGCAGACATAACCTTGTGTGCCCGTAGTTGTTAGGCGCCTTTTTGTCCCCGTTGGGATGTTTATGTTTTGGCCACGACGGTGGTCGTTGTGTCTTTGGTAGACACGGGGCCACCCAGGACTAAACCCAGAAGGGGTGTTGGTCGGAGTGGCCGGGAGAGTGTCATGGCAGTAGATCGGTTTTGTCGGAATGCCGTTGGTCCACCCGAATGGGAGTACGAGTCCATGGGTTTTGTGGTGTGGGTAAAGTGCGCTACCTCTGCAGAGTGTATTTGTTTAAACTATCGATAGCCGCGTCCTCGGTCATGGGCATGGGTTCGTATTAGGTCCCACCGTTCGATCAACACTCACATGACGGAATGACTTATATGTGATTTATATGTGGATATGTTGATATGTTGAGCAGGACAGATTGGCAGGATGTTGATGATGACGTTTGAAACCAAGTGTTGGTCATGGTAGTGATCGCCGAAAGGATCACGTTTGAGACCAAGTGTTGGTCGTGGTTGTGATCGCCGGAATGATCACTGTCTGGATTTGATCATGAGGTGATCGAGATGGTATATTGCTTGGCCGGTTAGCCAAGAGAGATATGATTATGGAGATCTAAGATGGTGATTTACTAGTATTGTATCAGTTCCATACCAGGCTTAGTAGTTGTTTCATCATAATAGTTGTTAATTTAATTAACCTGTTAAATGCTATGTTATTGTCTTGCCCTGATGTTTATGGTTGTTGTGAGCTTGCAAGTATATTCAATGTACTGACCTGGCGTGCCATGCCAGATTGCAGGTGATGCCTTGATTGCTTGATTGCTTTTCGATGGTTGCCGTGCGTGCGAGCTAGATCGTGTCCCATCCAGAGTCCCTGCGGAGTGGAGTTCACCACCTTCGTCGTTGTTCCGCTGCTAGAAGTATTCCGCTGCTATGAGTTGTTCTGCTGCTAGCATAGAGCAAGTATAGTATCGCAGGCGTAGTGTCGCCGTGCTAATGTGCTTCTTTGTAACATCAGACCCGTGTAATTATTATTCTTGTAACAAGAGCTGATTTGTTCTATGTCAATCAGTGTCGTATTCCAGAGACTTCTCCTCGATCTCTGGGCTGGAATACGGGGCGTTCCGGTTTCTCTGAGCCGGGGTGCCACACTCGTGAACTTCCAGACCTCCCATGAGATTATCCTTCCTCCGTTGGATTATATAGGGTTTTACCGTCACGGTCCAAGTCATCTAGATTACCACATCAGTTGGACGGAACTTATTTTGTAGAAGATTGTAATCTGCCGAGTGCCCACACGACATGCGGATTACGCAGACTTCAAGCTAATTGCCTTGTTCGACCATAGAATCGCCTATCTTTACGCCAGTGCCTTCTTTAGATGGAGATAACTCAGCTTGCAGTGGATCGTCAAAGCTGATACACATTTCTGTGATGCTATTGAACACAATGGAATCATCTACGCGATCGACAAAGAAGATGGCACCACGTATTGCTGGGACGGCGCGTGTAAGTTGTTTTTGTCTGATGTTAATGATAATGCCATGACACTATTTGAACTTTCTGTGATGATTGGCATATCCCTGTTTGAGCAAAATTTGAGTAGAACTATGGCAATGTATTAGAGACGTCGTAAATCAGCTATATTTGGAATGAGTTAATGCATGCGATTGTGACCATGTCATTACATCCAATTTGTACCCTTGAATAACCAAACGGTTAGGAAGATATGGATATTCTCCTTACTCTATAGTAATCTATATAGTACTAAATATGAGTGTGTATCAATAGCCATGTTAGTTTCTTCATTTTCATGATGTAGAAACATGCATCACACTATTGGTTTCATCTAACCATACATTAGGGAAGTAAATGTGCATATGGAGAACTCTATATACTGAAATCCTGTAATGCTTCCCATGTGTACATACCTATATTCGCCCTTCAGCAATCAATGGTTAGAATAATATCCTCACAAAAAATTTGCCCATAGAACATGAGTATATAACAATGCATGGTCTATTAGTTTCCTTGAAGAATTTTTTTGTGAGGACAAAACATGATTACATAACATGGTAGTTTCCTGTGAAGAATCGATTGCGAGATAACATGAGTATAACCATGCATGGAACTTATATATTTTCGAATCCAGTATACATTTCCCTGTATTTTACTCTTAGTTCCAATAGGGACATATCAATGATGTTTCTTGCATTATCCTACTCATAATCTGAACAATGCTGATCTTACATTAACAATGTCTGTCCTTTTTAATATGATGCAGTGTCCCTACAGTTACTGCCCTTTGTAATCACACCACCTTTGCCAAAAATAGGGAAGCACAACTGGTTCCTCGCTTAATCAGATGATGGCAAAAGACTGATGATCATTCACACACATGAGCCAAAAAAGTTATATTGCAAAAACTGCACTTTGCACAAGCACCGTGAAATACGCGAGTATCCAGACAGTGGCTGTTACGTCTATGAGCAGGATACCAGCTTGTTGGGGCCTTCAGGATTTTTGAGTTGGAGGCGGGTAAACAGCCTTGGTTCACACTATCTGTTTCTCGGACTCAGTTATCCGATTAACCAGGAGATCACCATTGGCAAGGACCTTGATGGCAGGGAGGCTCTGTTTGCTATGGAAAACTGTGTCTACATGGCGAGCCTAGGACTTTGGGAGCAAACTCCCCTGATTGTCAATGATACAGCCTGCAACCAAAAGAAGGTGAGAATGACAAAGACATCTCGATTAACTTTGATCCTTGGATGTCTCAAGTCTGACAGGCATTGATGTGGTTCAAGCCTTCAGGTTGATAGGTAATTGTGCTGTTGCATCGAAAGGATGGAGTACTGGTGTCTCCGAATCACTGGTGGCTGAAGCGGGGCTGCAAATTATGATGGTGTTGGATCATCCCTCTTCGAATGACTTGTTGTCTTTGCTTCTTGTCTTGGATGGGTAGTTCTCTCTTTTGTTATGCATATTCCTTGTCATTTGGTCATCCTCGTCTATGTCACTCTTACTATGTAATAGTTGCCTCCATTTAGAATGTCATTCTTGTCTGGATCACGAGAGTCTCAGCGCTGCAGATGGGTGCATTTTGGTGGTGTAGCAAGACTTCTTATGAACTATCATGTCTTGTTGTTTATGTCAGTAGTAGTCACTAGTCAGTGTTTGAATGTTGTATATATCGTTGTTTCGAACTGTTTATTGTCTCGAACTGCTGATGGGCTAGATGAGGGCATCACCATTCTCCAGTGTTCAAAGAATATCTCCTTTTGTCAAGTTATAATTTGAGCTCAGTGTCTTTTCGATGATGTACACTTGTTTGGGCCAGTGAGGTGCCGTTGAATATGGGCCAAGTAGTAACGCAATGCCAAACAGGTCAATTATGACTCTCAGGCCGGGTGAGGGAGTCCTGGATTAGGGGGTGTCCGGATAGCCGGACTACCATCATCAGCCGAACTATCATTTGCCGGACTATCATCATCGACCGGACTCCAAGACTATGAAGATACAAGATTGAAGACTTCGCCCCGTGTCCGGATGGGACTTTCCTTGGCGTGGAAGGCAAGCTTGGCGATACGGATATGTAGATCTCTTACCATTGTAACCGACTCTATGTAACCCTAGCCCTCTCCGGTGTCTATATAAACCAGATGGCTTTAGTCCGTAGGACAACCATCACAACAACCCTTACAATCATACCATAGGCTAGCTTCTAGGGTTTAGCCTCGTTGATCTCGTGGTAGATCCACTCTTGTAAACATCCACAATATCAATATCAATCAAGCAGGACGTAGGGTTTTACCTCCATCAAGAGGGCCCGAACACAGGTAAACATCGTGTCCCTTGTCTCCTGTTACCATCCGCCTAGACGCACGATTCGAGACCCCCTACCGAGATTCGCGGTTTGACACCGACATTGGTGCTTTCATTTAGAGTTCCTCCGTATCGTCACCGATAGGCTTGATGGCCTCTTCAATCAACAACGACGCGATCTTGGGTGAGACCTTTCTCCCGGACAGATCTTCAGATTCGGCGGCTTCGATCAAGGGCCAACTCGCTTGGCCATCTGGAGCAGATCGAAGCTACGCCCCTGGCCGTCGTCAGGTTTGAAGCTTAAACTTCACGGCCGATATCCGCGGGGACTTGATCCTCGATGGATCCGAGCCACACCCGGCGTGCCGTCTGTGCCACGATGGGCATGACCTAACTCCGCCACGGACAGCACCTTGGAGGCCGCACCCGGATCCGCTCCGACTCATAGTCCGGAGCCGATCGCTCGAATCGAGGACGGATGGCTGGACACCGCCTCGGGAGCCGCAATTTCTACGGTGATGGAGCCGAACACTTACCTTGTCCCACATAAAGCCCATGACTCCGAGGTGCCGGACTCCCTGCCGGACTCCGAACCTCCTGCGCCCCTGCCAGTCGAATCCGATTGGGCGCCGATCATGGAATTCACCGCTGCGGACATCTTTCAGCACTCGCCCTTCGGCGATATCATAAATTCATTGAAGCATCTCTCGCTATCCGGAGAGCCTGGCGAACTACGACCGGGGCGGTTGGGACGCGGATGACGAAGAAATTCAGATCCCACCCACCACCCACTTCGTAGCCACCGTCGGCGATTTAACCGACGTATTTCGACTACGACTCCGAGACATCGACGGTATGGACGGCGATGCGGAGACTACCAAGAACCAAAGCCTACAGGACACCGGAAAACCACCTCGTCATCGACATATACATGGTGGACACCCCAAAAGATGGGGACGGCGAAGAAGCAGCAGAGGCCGATTCCTTAAAGAAACAGCCCAAGCGCCGACGTCAGCGGCGGCGCTCTAAATCCCGCCACGGCAAGAATGGAGATTCCGGCACTGGAGATATTTACACCCCAGAAAGTGCCAAAGACAACTCCCTCTAGCACGATCCAGCGCAGGAGGAGGCAGAAGCAAGCCCTCAGGAGAGGGCGGCAGACGAAGAGGTCGAGGATGACAATTACTTACCTCCCTCCGGAGACGAGGCAAGCCTCGGCGACGACGAATTCGTCGTGCCTGAGGATCCCATCGAACAAGAGCGTTTTAGACGCAGGATAATGGCCACGGCAAACAACCTAAAGAAAAAGCAACAACAGCTTCAAGCTGATCAAGATCTACTGGCCGACAGATGGACCGAGGTCCTCGCGGCGAAAATCTGAACTCGAACGCCCTCCAAAAGTTACCCAAAGCGCAAGTTGCTCCCCGATTAGAGGAGGCAGCATCACCAGCGCTGTCTGTAGACCGACCACCTCGTGGCCGTGATAGAGAGCATGCAAGCCCTCCACCAAAACTGTACCCGGCATCGCTCTAAAAGCAGGAAGCCACGGGGAGCGCGCGGACTTGCGAGATATATTGGAGGACAAGGCAAGACAATCCAGATCTATCTATGGATCACGTGGGCGCCTAACGACCCACGGCGAATACCGTCGCACCGGATACAACTACTCGGCGGGCGAACACAGCGATAACGCTCTCTCGAGCTACGTCGCGATATTGCTCAATCTGAGGCGCCGCACACCCACTATGCTTCAGCGACGAAGTAATGGATCATCAAATCCTGAAGGGTTCAAACCCGTTAATATCGAATCCTACGATGGCACAACAGACCCAGCGGTCTGGATTGAGGATTATCTCCTCCATATACACATGGCCCGGCGGCATCTTCACGCCATCAAATATCTCCCGCTCAAGCTTAAAGGACCAGCTCGGCATTGGCTTAACAGCCTGTCCGCAGAGTCAATTGGATCTTTGGGAAGACACGGAAGCCGCATTCTCGACAACTTCCGGGGCACATATAAAGCGACCACCGACGCAGATGACCTAAGCCACATAATCTAGCAGCCGACGAATCGGCCGAGCAATTCAGACACGGTTCTTAACAAAGAAAAATCAAATCGCCGATCGTCCGGATGCGAGAGCACTCGCTGCCTTCAAACATAACATCCGCGACGAGTGGCTGGCCCGACACCTAGGACAGGAGAAGCGAAATCCATGGCAGCCCTCACATCCCTCATGACCCGCTTCTGTGCGGGAGAGGATAGCTGGCTCGCTCGCATTAACAACCTCAGCAAACACGCTGGCAGTCCGGATACCAAGGACCGCAATGGCAGGATGTGTCAAAACAAAAACAAACGCCGCATTAACGGCGACAGCAATGAGGATACGACAGTCAACGCCGGATTCCGAGGCTCTAAACCCGGTCAACGGAAGAAGCCATTCAAAAGAACCACTCCGGGCCCGTCCAATTTGGACCGAATACTCGACTGCTCTTGTCAAATACATGGAACCCTCGAAAAGCCAGCTAACCATACCAACAGAGATTGTTGGGTATTCAAGCAGGCAGGCAAATTAATCGCCGAGAACAGTGACAAGGGGCTACACAGCGATGACGAGTAAGAGACCCGGCCGCCGAACAACAGAGGACAAAAGGGATTCCACCCTCAAGTTCGGACGGTAAACATGATATACGCAACGCATATTCCCAAGAGGGAGAGGAAGCGTGCACTAAGGGACGATACTGCGATGGAGCGATCGCCCCAAAATTCAACCCTGGTCCTCTTGCCCGATCACTTTCGATCGAAGAGACCATCCGACTAGTATCCGCCATGTCGGATTCGCGCGTGGTTTTAGACCCAATCGTTGATGGATTTCACCTCACGAGTCCTGATGGATTTACGGCGAGAGCTGAACCTGCTTTATCGTGGATACGGTCGCGCAAGATGGGCATAGACCCTTCAAGGATTAAACCTACAACGACGACCTTCAAAGGCGTCATACCAGGTGTCGAGGCCAATTGTGCGAGCTCGATTACATCGAAGTGGTCTTGGATCCCCGATAATTTCCGAGCGAGGAGTTAATCTTCGACATAGTCCCGTTCGCAGCGGCTATCACGCTCTGCTCGGACGAACCGCGTTTGCAAAATTCAGCGCGGTGCCGCATTATGCATACCTTAATCTCAAGATGCGGGCCCTCGTGGAGTCATCACGGTCAATGGAAACACGGGCGCTCCTCGAACGGAGGAACATACAGCGGCTCTCGCGGCAGAAATCTGAGCTGCCTTTTAAGGCAATTCTCGAGTCCGGCCGTTAAGCGACCGGACACGACCAAACGCGCCGAGCAACATCAACCAAGACCGCTGGCACATTCCGTATCGCCGTAGCAATGCGGCCCCAACCCCAGCCCTCGCAAAATTGCAAGATAAACTCTCCGCGTACATAATTCGCCTACGGAGATACCATGGGCATAGGGGAAGGCACAACCACAACAGACCAGTGCGGTTCGACCACACCAGGGCTCCCAAGTGTGTCGCTCTTTTTCTTTTATTTTCTCTTTTTTATACAGAACTCAGTCCGTGGCGAACCTGCCGAACTCATGATGCAACAATCGAGGGAAGGACAAAGGCGCATTTAACACTCGGTGGTCTCCATCACGAGCATTAAATTTGTTAAAATACAACATTCATGCCTACCCTCGAGAGAGCGCCTTTAATTCGTCCAATCCCTTGCTTTCCGCACTATTTGTATCATTCCGCACCGATAGCATATCTTCTCGAATAAAATGCAGCACTTTTGCCTATAATTGCATTACTTTATATATATATATATATATATATATATATATATATATATATTCATTCATTTACATGTTGCACCTGTGCATCTTGGTATGACCAAACACACTAGGGGCTTATGTCCTCCGCTTTATGGTGTGATAAAGTCCGCACACTTTCACAAGTCGGCACCCGAACTTATAGCATTATATGAATCAGCTCGAATCATGCCTTGGGTCAATAGTTGGGTTTGCCGGCTCCCATGTTCGGCACCTTACGTTCCGTTCTATCGGCTAAGGTAGCACTGGAGAACCACTGCGATTGCGCCCGGTTGAGCCGGTTAACGCCTCGATGGAAAAGCTAAAACTGACCGGCATGATAAGGCGAGAGACTGGTCGCTGTTAGAGAGGTCCTTCGGGTCCTTAAAGGCCTCGCCGCTTGAGCGAAGTTCGGATTATGTCCGATGAAGGCGTGGATAGCGCCCAATTCGGTCTTCGAATACTAGGGCTTCGCGAAATTTAAAATTATAGAATTCTATGGCTAAGTGAGAGTGTTCAAGCACTATAAGTCCGGTTGCCTTGTTACGTTGTGTTGGCGCCTCCTAGATGGACCCAAAAATGGGAACAAGAGTGCTCAAGTTTATCCCAACACCCCAGCACTTGTGGCATGGGGGCTGAAGCCGACGACTTGCCATCTCTCAAATTTAATAAGCGGCCGCATGAAGGTAATATTTTAAATTAAACAAGCGTTGCTTAGCGCATATGAACAAAGTTTTCAGCGCAGGATAACACATCGCTAATTCACTCAATAATTACATCCACAGGGCACTCATCCGCAATCTTGGGGCACCCTTCAGACAGCCTTATAGTAAATTTCGGCGACGATGCTCCTTGCCCGCTGGTGGCACGTCGGTGATCAGCTTCTCCGCATCCAGCTTGCCCCAATGCACCTTTGCGCGGGCAAGGGCCCGACGAGCACCTTCAATACAGGCGGGCGCTTGATAACCTCCACCCGAGGGCGCGCATCCACCAGCCGTCGCCGAGGCGAAGTAGCTCCCGGGCATGGCCTCTCCAGCCACACCGGGACTATGAGGCCCTTCATGGCCTCTTTCGG
Organism: Aegilops longissima; assembly: GCA_021605205.1. NCBI lineage: Eukaryota > Viridiplantae > Streptophyta > Magnoliopsida > Poales > Poaceae > Aegilops > Aegilops longissima. The sequence goes on along the minus strand of JAHIAM010004468.1, from coordinate 3,221 downwards.
CCACCTTGTGAAGTTCGACCACCTGCTTCACTGGTCGCTAGGGGCACCGGATGGCGGCCTCGGCATCTTGAGACCGAAGACCTTCTCCGTTGAGCTCCCTCCTCGGCTCGGTAGAATCGACGGCATCGACACGCTGCGAGGCAGATCTGCAAACGCCTACGAGAGCTCGAATCCGGGTAAGTAACACGTAATTTACATTCACATGCTTTCTTTGCATGAAAATGCCTTACCGCCGCTATCTTCTTCATCAATTCAACCTCTGAAGGGACTTATGGGCCTCGGCCTTGGCGGTTTCAGCACTTTCGAGGCGAGGCAAGCTCGGACTCTCGAGTCTTTGAGTCACGCTCAAACTCTCATGCTTTTCCATGAGAGCACCGGAGCTCTTGCTGAACCACCGCCACCCGCGCCTCTTGCTTTTATCGCTCTGCCCGTTCCGTGGCTGCATTGCGTTCGACGCGAGACACGGCCTCCTTCGTGGTCGCCACCTCGTTCGTGGCCCTGCAGTACCCATGTTATCCTTGTTATTTTTGTCGCAACCTAAATCCTTTTACATGGTACAAATTCAAAGTGGTGTTACTCACCTTCTTTGTCTTGGAGCTGCTTCTGGCGCGCCGAGCTCTTGCCCGGACCACTCGAGCTCCGCTTAACGCACCGACCTCCATGATAAGTCTTGGCGAAGTCGGCAGCGCAGCCTGCAACCCATATTGACATAATTTTTAGCAACCCTCGTATATCTTTTTAAGATCCTCAGTCCGGCTTTTCTTTCCGAACACCGAACCGAGCATCGGGGCTCTGTCTATGCGGTATTACATTGCATATTTTAACTTCTCACCTCAAAGCGGATAGAAGGCTATTGCAGGCTTGGTCAGCCCGCCTTTGGCGAGCTGCACTTTCGAATCACCGCACTCATAATAGTGCGGTGTTCTTCCTCGATGGGCGCTCTGCAGCGCCTCAACAAATTGCCCGGCGCCTCGGTTGGGCGGAAGCCGCCCGGCGTCCGCAGTCTTGCCCTTCGATCGAAGGGCCGCTGCCGGACTCCGGAACCACTGCGGGTTCTGTGTGGAGTCGGCCTTGAAAGTCGAGGGCGCCTTGTGGCGCCTCGAGCCTCCCCGATGGGTCCTTCGGGGATCCCACCTCGGCGTCTTCGGCGTCCGAGGGTGGAGGCGGTCGGGATGGAGTCTACATCCGGCGAAGCCAGCGACCCGCTTCGATGAAGCGGGGAGATCATCACTGGCCGGACTACGAGGCGTTATCGGCATTAGAATGACCCTATGTGGCGAAAAAAGAAATTATAAATCATTCAGGAATCCGGATACTTACAATCTCGCGGAGGCCTGGCCCTTGAAGGCCATTCTTCCTCGCCAACGTTGATGTTGGCAGAGCTGTCCGGGAATAGTCCTTCCCTCTTGGACCCTCGGCCTCCCCTGTTGGGGAAGCCTTCCTCTTCCTCTCTCCTCCTCGGGAAGAATCCTCTTCCTCCTCCTCATTTTCGGGAGGAGTCAGCCCCGAGTCGTCGGACACCTGAAAGCAGGCACTCTTTCGAGCACCGTGGCCTCCTTCTTGGCCTTCTTCTCCGGCACCACGTGCGGTGCGGAACCAGCAACCTCGCTAGACGCGGCGTCTCTTGGATTTTACGGCATAGGGCGGACGGTAATCTGCTCCGCCTTCTTCAACCAGTCTGTCAAAGGAAAAGGGAAATTAAAACCGCGTGAGAGTCAAACTATAGAAAACGAGTGTCCGTAAAGGGTAGAATCACTTACCTCGTCGGCTGGTGCTGCGGCGAAATCGCGATCTTGATCGCGGATGCGGGGAAACTTCGGCGCCCTTGAACAGCACCTTCGAGCGCCGTTCACATTGTGTCAAAGAGCTTGTTCAGCGCTGGTGCTGTTCGGATCGAACTCCATAGATTAAATGCCGCTCTTGGCATGGGAGAATCCGGCGGACGAGCATGACCTGGACCACGTTAACCAGCCTAAGCTTCTTCACCAGCTTCTTAATATAGGCTTGGAGTCCCGTCAGCTCCTTCAAACTGCCCCACAGCAAGCCCTTCTCTTTCCAGGAGGTGAGCTGCGTGGGGATACCAGATCTAAACTCGGGGGCCGCCGCCCATTTAGGGTCCGCGGCTCGGTGATGTAGAACCACCCGATTGCCACCTTGGCGGATTCCACGAAGGCCCCTTGAACCAAAGGCGTTGGGCATCTTGCCCAACATAGCGCCTCCGCACTCGCTTGAATGCCCTTCACTACCTTGACTTGACATTGAAGGTCTTGAGCCACAAGCTGAAGTGGGGCTGGATGCGAGGAAGGCCTCGCACCTGACGATAAACACCGAGATGTTGAGGATGAAGTTGGCGCGGATCATGGAAATCCAGGCCGTAGTAGAACATGAGCCCCGAACAAAGGGGTGAAGTGGAAAGCCCGATCCATGGAGGAAGTGGGAAAGAAAGACAACCCTCTCATGGGGCCTGGGGGTGGGGATGAGCTGCCCTCGTCGGGCAGCCAGTCGCGATGTCGCGGAGAGGTATCCGGCGCCCGTGCAGTTTGGCGATTGCTCCTCCTTAACGGTGGAGGCCAACCATTTACCTCCGCTCTGGACATGGTCGGAGAAGGTCGAGGCGAGATCTGTGAACTTGGGCGTTGGAGCTCGAGTCTTGAGATGGATAAGCAAAGGAGGAAGAAGGCGTGGGTGAGAAGGTGAATCCTTATCCCTTATATGGACGGGCGAAGTCTTACGCGTCCCCACCGCCTGGTAAAACTCGCTTATCTCCCAAGCGTCACCATCAATGACGGTTGGGTTACCCACGCCCGTATTAATGAGAATCCCGGATTAAGGAAACACGATCTCTGCTTCAACAAGGCGTGCCAAGAAACCGCTTCGCTAAAAGCGCTGAGGTGGTAAAGTAAAAACAATTGAGTAATGGCTTGGTAGTGGTGTGACGTCATACCACGGAAAACGTCGGCAGATTGAACTTGTGTATATATTATTATTCTCTCTACGGTGGAATGTGGAATTTATTTTGCGAGCGGACACTATCCTAGTGTTCCCAATCTTCTATCATTTGGGAGGAACCCGCCTTGCAATGCCAAGCAATATACGCGGACTTATCGTCATTGAAGCCTGGTTCGGGCTACTCTTGAGGAGTCTGGATTAGGGGTGTCCGGATAGCGGACTACCATCATCACCGAACTATCATTTGCGGACTATCATCATCAACGGACTCC